>JAQZBX010087730.1:0-12838 GCA_029593785.1 Cabassous unicinctus | reverse complement strand
GAATTGGGGATTCATGGGAGTAAGTTCATCTGAATATACATGAAAGATACATAAAATTGTTCAAATGATCAAGGGATGGGGCATGGTCACGGTGGGTAAACAATCACTCAATAAATGAGGGAATAATGAATTCCCAGCCTGGAGAGCTCTGCCACATTCTCCAAGGGAGCAGCAACAGTCCCCTGAGTGCAGGGGCAGTGTCTGGCAAAAGAGGATCTTGATATTGATGACTAGCCTTATGAGTCTTTGCTCATGTAATTGAAACTTAGCCTACTGTTATGGGGTGCCTAAGGGTTGCCACCTGAAAGCCTCCTTGTTGCTCAAATGTGCCCTCTCTCTAAGCCAAACTCAGCATATAAATGCATTACCTTCCCCCCAACATTGGACATGATTTCTGGGGATGAGCCTCCCTGGCAACGAGGGATTAATACCAAATTCCAACTGGCAACACGACTGGAAAAAGACCTTGAATAAAAGGAGGAAACAGTAAAGACAAATGAGTTCATGTGGCTAAGAGACTTCAAAGAGAGTCGGGAGGTCATCCCAGAGGTAATGCTTACGTACACCTCAGTAGGATCTCATAGAACACCAAAGTGGATATCATCCCACACAGAGAGGCTCCTGAGGGCTCTGGAGATACCCAGGTCCTACATAAGGGCGGATAACCCCAGAGATTGATGCCTTATCAGTGGGCTCTACTTTGGAATCTGTGCACCTGAGGGTGACAGAGTTGGACTAAAATAAGTACTCCCTGCACATGGTCCATCAGTCCCTTCTATTCAAACCTACATGTGGTGCTGGAGTTTGTAGGTGTACTTTCAGAGACTGGAGCCTCAGCCTGCCTATGTGCCAGCTGTGACTGGAATTTCGGTGGAGTTGCAAATCCTACTCTACAGCTCAATGGACTCACCCAAGTCACCTGGTGAGGAGAAGATGATGAACAACAGCCATCCCAGGGAATGGAGAGAGCCTGCAGCTGCAGGCAGGATAATCCCATCCACCATATCCATGGGATATAAGCCCCCTCTCACTTGGAGGTGGAGTGGACATCACCATCCCAAACTCCTCAGGATTGGGGGAAGAGCTATGGACTAGAGTGGTTTTAATGGTATTCTGTTGTAGACACAATGTGATTCAAGCAATGGAAGAAATTACAACAGTGAGGCAGAGCCAGTGACCACTGGACGCTTTGGGGGGCATGAGGGGAAAAGCAATTGTAATGCAGGTGTTTTTTCAGGACTTGAGAATTATCCTGAGTAACATTACAATGACAGATATAGGGCATTTTACATCAGCATATAACACACAGAAGTGTGTGGGAGAGGGTGGGGTCTACGGTGTGAACTACGGTCTTTGCTTGGTGGCAAGGCCGCAAGATGTGTATACCCATTGCAGGTGATGTGCCACACTAATGAAAGAGGTTTCTGTGGGATGTTATGGGAGGTGTGGAGATGGGGAACATGGGAATCCCTGTAATTTTTTGTGGGTTTTATGTAATCTAAACATCTTAGAATATATATATATATATATATATATATACATACTAGAGTATAAATGAATTCAATATAATAACAACTTACATTAATTCAACTCCAGAGTAAGCAGCAGTTGATGGGTTTTGAAATCTTTCCATTACTACAATATTACTTAATATTAAAGATTTGACCAATTAAAATGGTTAAAATGCATTTTATATTATGTATAATTTAACGCAATTTTAAATAAATAATTAATTTTAAACTGCAAAAAATTTAATATACATATTAGTTTTCTTTTTAGTCTAGAAAAGCAAATTATACTCGCTCTATTAACTAAATTAATTGAGCATTTTAAGGATATGGCGAAAAATAAATGAGACTTTCTCAATTAGGGACATGGTACATAAAAATATCTAAATATATTCCTTCTAATCAGCAATCATTTTATGAATGAGAGAATAAATTTCAGGTCTTAACTTGTGTTACAAGCATAATATTCCTAATTGCTTTGGAATAGCATAATGAACTAAAAAGGTGTAGCATCCATGGTTTTACATCAAGTGAATAGAGTTCTCCACTTTGTTGTAGAGGAGAATAGTAATTTTCTGAAGGCAGCTACTATGCCTGTATCCTCACCCCATGTCGGTGCTTTGAATAACTAAGACATCTATTCTTTTGAGATAGGTCCCCTGACTCATAACTTGGTGTTTGGAGAACAGAGAATAATTAAGAACTTTCATTCTGTCCAGACCAGTGTCCCACAGGGAAATGATTGTTCAATTATTGGAGTAACAAGACGGAATGTTGCCTAATGAGCAGATATAGGAAAGCTATAATATCTCCTCTGCTGCCATCCTTTATCACCCTTGAACTGGACATGATATGGTTGTTTGTTTTGGAGGTCTTAGGTCTGGTTTGGGGACTGATACCTGACTCTTTCCTGCTGCCTTGTTTGGAGGAAGAGTTTCATTCTCCATCACCAACGACCCAAGAAAAAGTTCATACTTCCTCAGAAAGACCTTCTTACCGATTCCATCCAGGTGAGTCAGAGAACCCAGTAGATCCTACAAGGAAGATTCAGGGTGGATAGAAGTGAAGAACTTTTACTTGAACTTATCTGGGAGCCAACCCAGACTAGCACAGAGCTGAGAGATCCTTGTACTCGTTTCCCCACTTGCTCAGTTAATGAAATTTTTATTATTATTTCAAAAAGAATGTGTCCATTTGAATCAGCATTTCAAGGCTCATTCTGGATGACTAAGAAATGGGAATGGAAGCTCACTTAGAAATGGAATTGCAAGAATAAAGCAGTTCCAGGAAAAGCAGAATATCTGCACAAGGAGCTTTGCCATTAAATGGGAACAAGGAGATGGAGTATTAGCAGTGTCAGAAGGTGCAGGGAAGTGAGGCATTGCTTTAACATTTCACATGAGGCGTATTTAAGTAAATATCTGAAATGATGGGATATCCAATTGAGTTAGATATTTCCTTGCAACCACATTTCTTAAGACAGATACTTTTACATTGTGTATTTACTAAAAAGTCTATTTTCATTTAATGGGTGGAATGGGATATACTGCAATATTTATTTGGCAATTGTTCTTTTATAGATGAAGTTAACTATAATTTTAATGATCATTTATTCTCCCCATTGTGAATTGTTTAATCAATTCTTTACTTTTATATACTAGGGCCTAATTTTCTTCTTTATCTTTTTTTTTTTAAAACAATCTTTCAAAAACCTGCAGGTGTTTCTCCAACTTTCCACTTTGCCCTTTAGTTCTTCTGTGTATGTATATACATGTTTGGGGAAACGTGTGAACATCTTTCAGTGTCACATATGATGTTTCTTTCATTGCTTTTCAAACTTAGAAATTTCAGCTTCCATCGAGTTAATAGATGACCACTTTATACTTATTGCCACCTGTCTTTCCCATCTGTTTTCCTTATTGTGCCTTTTGGCCTTTTGTGGATAGATCTTTCTTTGAAATTGCATCACCTTCTGTCATCGTTTGGAAGGTATTTTTCTTTCCATTGGACCACAGATTGTCTTTATTTTTTTAATAATCTAGAATAGTTTCCAGAAAACGATTACTGGAAAGTATGCTGAGGAATTGAAATAGCGCTGTTGAATAGAATCTGAGAGATACAGAAATAATGAGGCATTTGAGAGCAAGTAGAAAAATGTGCCTTATCTCATTGGCAGTGATAATCAATTCTCTGCCAAAAGGATGGAGTGATGCTGAAGATTTCACATGTATTGACTATGTCTGCTAAATATCATAGGAGGATGTATGTTATAATGCTTACTATATAGGTAAAAATCTTAAGATTCAAATTTTACCACCAAATATTTCACACCGTTGAGATTCAAAATTAGATTTATATGATCTCAAAAATTTTGCATTTAATATCATTTAAGAAAAACTTCAGATGTTTCAACCACAACAAAAATCCCAACTTTTTCTTTACTTATGTATTTTCAATTGTAAAATGTTTGTTTATTCCAACTGTTCATTTTATTCTGTAGTGTTCAATCTGTTGAGTGTCTTGTCACAGTAAAAAATATCACTAAATTTGTCTTTTGGATGAATTACTTTTTGTTCTTTTATTGTTTTTTCTGGGCTTCAAGGGGATATAACTGGGTTCAGAATGCCATAAGGATCAAGGAAGGATTGTCTTATATATACAATATCACCCATGTTCATATTTTACATGAGATTTCACTATGTCATACAGACACATGTTAAAGATTTTAGCTTTCCTTCTAGTAATATAAATGTCCTTAGCCTTTCCCTTTCAACCACTGTCATACCCATATAATAGCTCTGCTTGTCAAAAACACCATGATTTGTTCTCACCATCTCCATATATTTACAAATAATCTTTTAACCAGTTCTACACAAATGAACCATCATATTTTCATTCTCTGCCCTCTTTGTATTAAGAAATAAATTTTGAGATGTGGATGGAAAGGAATACATTTTGTAAAATGTTACAATTTGGCTCACAATTGACTTGCCTCAAAATATAAATACAAATAAACTAGACAGACAGAAATGGAATAGCAGCTATTACAGTAGGGGAAGCATAGAAAGATTGGGAGGGGATGACTTGTTTCTTTGGATGGTATCAGTTTTTTAGTATTACTATTATTCCTGGAATTATGACAATGTTCTAAAAATCATTCAAGTGATGAATGCACAATTATATGATTGTACTGAGCACCATTGATTGTACACTTTGGTTGGATTTATTCTTTGTTAATAAGTATCAATAAAATTGATTTGTTAAAATGAAAAAAAAAAAAAGAATCAAGGAAGGTTTTCTTCCTCAGAGTCTCAGGGAATACCTGAGTTTATCTTTCCCTTTCCTTCAAGTCCTTTTATCTCCTTCCTCTCTCATTATTGAGCACATTTTTATGTTTCTTTAAATAAAGGGCAGAAAGTGACCATAACAAGTGGGAGCAACATGTTTGCTTGTTCAAGGAAGGCTTGTCAGCTGGAATTTCAGAACACCATTTCTAAATATTTAGGGAATAGAAAATATGATGTTGTCAGCTTGGATTGTATTTACTCCTGGAATAAACAGTGTGGCTGGTGTGAGAAGAGCATGGTGTTAATTTGGCCTTAAGATGCCAAAGTGTTCATTCTCTGTGTGTGTGCATCTGTAACATGTGTGTTTCATGGGGTGTGAACATTCTTCAGAGAAAAGGTATCTGAGCTCATATATTCCAGTAGGTGTCTCCTATAAAACAGAGTCTGTACACATTCCTACAAATGGCAATTGGGCTAGGTCCATTTCATTTGGTGGGATAGCTTTGCAAGCAAATTAATGAAATGTGAGATGCTCACCATATGGATAAAGGGTGCCCTGAGTTTGAAGTTTCAGCAGCAGCAAGCCTGCCTTTTTTGTAAACCTTCTATGAAGCCATCTCTCTTCACTGTACTCTTACTCATTTCCCTACTGCACAGGGTATATTGTTCACCCTGAAAATTTGAAACAAGTCATTTTTCAGGGTCATTCTCTTTGATGTTCTCTCTTCTTGTCACAAACTTCCTTTTATATCCTCATGTCTCCTGCCTTCTCTTTCATGAGCAGCCTCTTCAAATTTCACCTCATATATGGGTCTTTCCTGAAAGCCAAGTGAAAAATAGCATGCTCACTTCCCTCTGTTTTTACTTGCTTTTTTTTCCTTAAAGCAACTGTAACCTACTGATTTATAATATGATTATGTTTATATTAGCATATATTCTTTCTTTTCCCCCAGTGACTTATTTATTTTCAATTTATTTTCAAAGAAGCTTTAAGTTACTGAAAAGTCCCATAGAAAATTTAGGGTGTTCCCATATACCCCAACCACTCCCCGTCTCACATTTTCCCCTATTAATAACATCTTACATGAGTATGGTGTATTTGTTACAATGGATGAGCAAACAGTGAACCATTGCTGTTAACCATGGTCAGTGGCTTACATTATGGTTTACATTTCACACCGTACCCTTTAATAGGCTTTGGCAAATGCATAATGGCATGTATCTTCATTGCAAGAGCATGTGGAAAAATTCCACTGCTCTAAAAATGCTCTATGTTCCACGTATTCTTTCCTCTCCATCCCTTTGTTATGCATGGTAACCAGGAAGTTTCAATTTTTGAAGAATTAGGTTCATAGTTTGTATGCACTAATATTGAGGGCTTGATATATTGGTCGATTTTCCTTTAAGCACATGTAATCATCTGATTTGTAATATGTCTATGTTTTTATTTGCATATATTCTTTCTCTGTCTTCTGTGTGTTGGGGAGTTTGGATTACAGCACTGTAGACTCATTGCCTTGACTGTCCTTGTCTCCTAGTCACAACTTGATATTTATTCCAGAAAGGAAAAAATTCTCATCTGTAGAGTTCATGAGAAAGGCTTGAGATTTGGGGATGAAATTCCTAACCAGAAGTAGTATAAGAAATATGCTTAAGGAATGAGATCCATGTACATAATACAGAGATTAAAATTTTCAGTAAAGTAGACCATTTATAGCATTTCTATTTGGATAGTGCTGCTTCTTTATGTGAAAACTAAACAAGGGCCTTTTATATTTCCTGTTAGTCACATCCACCATATGGGACCTGGGAATGAAACACAACTTGCAGAATTTCTTCTCCTGGGATTTACAGAGGATCCAGAATTACAGCACCTCCTCTTTGGGCTGTTCCTGTCCATCTACCTGGTTATCTTCACTGGGAATTTGCTCATCATCCTGGCCATCATCTCAGACTCTCACCTCCACACACCAATGTATTTCTTCCTCTCCAATCTTTCCCTTTGTGACATCTGTTTATCCTCCACCACTGTTCCAAAGATGCTGGTGAACATCCTGGCACAGAGCAGAGTCATAACCTATACAGGCTGCCTCACCCAGATGTATTTTTTCTTACTATTTGGAGGGTTGGAGGATTTCCTCCTGGCTGTGATGGCCTATGACCACTTTTTGGCCATCTGTCACCCCCTTCACTGCACAGTCATCATGATTCCCCGGCTCTTTGTCCTGCTGGTTCTGGGGTCCTGGATCTTGAGTACTATGCAATCCTGTTTAGAGGGGTTAATGGTGTTACGACTGTCCTTTTGTTCATATGTAGAAATCCCACACTTCTTCTGTGAACTTCGTCAGATGGTCCAACTTGCCTGTTCTGACACCTTCTTCAATTACTTAGTGATGAATTGTATAGCTGTTGTGCTGGCTGGGGGTTCTCTAGCTGGGGTCCTTTTCTCTTACTATAAGATTGTTTCATCAGTACATGCAATCTCATCAGCTCAAGGGAAATATAAAGCATTTTCCAATTGTGCATCTCACCTCTCAGTGGTCTCTTTATTTTATTGTACAAGCATAGGGGAGTACCTTAGTCCTGCTGCTTCACACAGAAAACATTCAAGTGCACCAGCCTCGGTGATGTACACCGTGGTCACACCCATGCTGAATCCCTTCATCTACAGTCTGAGGAATAAAGACATAAAGTGGGCTCTCAAAAAATGCTTTGAGAGGAAAGCCTGTAAAGTGTCATTTGTCCCATAGCAGCTAAAAGGCAGGTTTTAGCAGCTATCATATACTCAAAGCTATAAATTTGCTTTCTTTGCTTCTTACATCATGTAGAACAACATAGAGTCAAGAAGACCTCATATATGATAAAGTAAAATTTTAAATCATACATTGTTACTAGAGCAGGATTTTATTTTTGATAATGAAAGTTTTCTCCTTGAAGTATACAAGCTTCTTATCTATGTTAAGGAGTTTATATATTGGAGTACAGGAATGGGTTGCATTTCCTGAATTATTTTTTTGGATCATCTTTCTGTTCCTGCTTGAATACTTCCAGTGCTGCCTACATATACAATTCCTTGATTTCCTTTGAGTAGAATATCTCCCGTTGTCCAAACTGTCATAAAATTTAAAGAGCAGACAAGTTACAACCTATGTATTTACTCTATCATCCAGTACTTATCTCTTTGATGTTCAAATTTCTATTTTATAATCTTTTATCAAACAAATCAAATTTATGGATACATATTAATAAAGCTTACAATCTATCCAAAGTGTAAAATAAAAATAACTAATAAAGTACAAAAATAAAATTTAAAAACTTGCAATAATATAAAAAAGTATACGTCGTATCTTTCATCGCTGAAAGTTCTGTTGTCTTGTATGTACTGTGACATTTTACTCCATGTATAGCCCCAGTGTCTGATTTTTTGTCATTTTATCTTCAAAGAAGATTTATGTTATAGAAAAGTCACATAAAAAATATAGGAGACACTTATACTCAACATCCTCT
Organism: Cabassous unicinctus; assembly: GCA_029593785.1. Classification (NCBI taxonomy): domain Eukaryota; kingdom Metazoa; phylum Chordata; class Mammalia; order Cingulata; family Chlamyphoridae; genus Cabassous; species Cabassous unicinctus. Next base: position 4,536 of record JAQZBX010087730.1, on the reverse strand, counting down.
TGTTTTTCCACTCTCCCCTAGTAATAACATTTTATACATCAGTGGCATATTTTTTACAATCGATGTACAAATATTGAAGCTTTGCTAATAAGCATGGTCAATGGTTTACATTATTGTTTGCATTTTGGAACGTACACTTTTCAAGCTTTTGATGAAATTTAAAATGGCCTGTATTTGTTACTGCAAGTTCATGGACAACAATTCTAATTCCCTGGAAATGCCCTATGTTCCATTTATTCTATTCTTCCCTCCCACTTCCCTCAGAAACTATGGCAACAGCTAAGTTTCAATTTTTGAAGAATAAGATCCATAGTTAATTGCAATAATATTGAGAGCTTGATTTATTCCTCTGTTTTCTTTTATTAGGCACTACCTATATTTTCAAGGGACTCTTGTCCCTCTAAATGAGTACATAGAATGACTCCTCAGGCTGAGAATTTAATGTTTTCTTATTTTTCTTTTGGATCTCCACCCACTGAGATAACACACTATGGCAAGATGAACACTTACACATTCCATGGAAGCATGGCCCAGGTGTGTCTTATCCCATATATCCCTCCACAGCCAACAGTCTACTGCAGTATCCCTGCCCTGATATATTTGCCAAAAGAACGTTCCCAACATTGCAGTTTTAACCACAGACCTACAAATCCTCAGAGTTCACCTGCTCCTTCCTCCAACCCTCCCCTATTTCCCTCCTACCCAACTGTGCCTCACAGACTAACACCACAAAACCCAGTCACACCACTCTCACAACCACCCACTACCCAAACACAGCCTTCCACTTGATCATAGCTTTTGCCCATATTGACTCTCTACTCTTTTCTGCCTCCTGATAGCCTATCTTCCAGTCTCTAACACTCTGAGTCTGCTCAATTTGATTAATTCTTTTTGGGGAGGTCATGTAATATATGTCCTTCAATGCTTGGCTCACTTCACTCAACCTAAAGTCTTCAAGATTCATCTATGTCATCCTGTGTGTTAATCCTGAATTCCTACTTATGGCTGAGTAGTAGTCTACTGTATGCATATACCCCAGTTTGTTATTCATTCTTCTGCTGATGGACATTTGGGTTACATCAAAATTTTGAGAATAGTGAACAGTGCCTCTATGGACATTGGTATGCATATATATGTTTGAGTCTCTGCTTTCAATTCTTCTGGGTATATACCCATCAGGGGGATTGCTGGATCATATGGCAGTTCTATAGTTAGCTTCCAGAGGAACTGCCAAACTGTCCTCAAAAGTGCCTGCACAATTCTACATTCCCACCAAGAGTGGATAAGTGTTCCCTTTCCTCCACATCCTCTCCAACACTTTTAATCATCTGTTTTTTAATAACTGCCTGTCTAATGGGTGTAAGATGATATCTCATTGAAGTTTTAATTTGCATTTCCCTAATAGCTAGTGACATTGAGCATCATTACATGTGCTTTTCATCCATTTCAGTTTCTTCTTTGGAGAAGTATTTATTCAAATCTCTTGTCCAATTTTTAAGTAGGTTGTTTTTCAGGCATGCCTAATCCCATGACATGTAGGACTGCTTTATATATACTGGATATTAGGCCATTATCAGCTAGCAAATAATTTCTCCCATTAAATAAGCTGACTTTTCACTTTTTTGACAACCTCCTTTGAAGTGCAATGTTTTTAATTTTGAGAAGGTCCCAATATTTGCTTTTTCCTTCAATGCTCTTGCTTCGGGTTTAAATTTTATGAAACTATTTCCTATTACAAGATCTTACAGATGCTTCCCTATGTTATCTGCTAGGATGTTTACGGTCTTGACTTTTATATTTAAATCTTTGATTCATCCTGAGTTATTTATTATATAACGCATGAGAATGTGATCATTTCTCATTAGTTTAGATATGGATATTCAGCTCTCTAAGCAAGAATTGCTGAAGAGGCCATTCTCTGCCAGTTGAGTAGGATTGGTGATACTGTAAAATATCAGTTGACTGTAAATATGAGGTTCTGTATCAGAACTCTCAATTCTGTTTCATTGGTCACTATATCTATCCTTTTGCCAATACCATGCAGTTTTGATCACTGTATCTGTGTATTATGTTTTAAAGCAGGTAGTGTGATTACTCTAAGTTTATTTTTCTATTTCAGTATAACTTTGGCTTTTTGGGGTCACTTGTCCTTCCAAATAAATTTTATAATTAGCTTTTCCAATTCAGTAAAAAGTGCTGTGGTATTTTTATTGGGTTTGTGTTTAATCTGTAGATTAATTTGTGTAGGACAGACATCTTAATGATGTTTAATCTCCCAATCTGTGAACAGGGAATATTCTTCTATTTACTTAGTACTTCTTTGGTTTCCTTTAACAATGTTGTATAATTTCCTGCATCCAAGTCCTTTTCATCTTTAGCTAAGTTTATTACTAGGTAATTGATCCTTTTAGTTGCTATAATAAATGCATTTTTCTTTATTTCCTTCTCAGATTGCTTATTACTGGTGTACAGAAATGCTACTGATTTTTACATTGTTCTTATATCCTGCCACATTACTGAACTCATTTATCAGCTCTATAAGCTTTGTTGAAGAGTTTTCAGGACTTTCTATGTATAGGATTAAGATATCTACAAATAGTGAAATTTTCCCTTCTTCCTTTCCAATTTCAGTGTTTTTTATATTTTTTTCTTGCCGAAGTGCTTGAGGGAGTACTTCAAACACAATGTTAAATAAGAGTTGTGACATTGGGCATCCTTGTCTTGTTCTATATCTTAGAGGGAAAACTTCAGGGTGTCACAATGGAATATGACATTACTTGTGGTTGTTTGATATCTACACTTTACCATATTGAGGAAGTTTCCTTGTATTCTATCCTTTGAAGTGTCTTTTATCAAGAAATGGTACTGAATTTTGTCAAATCCTTTTTCTGCATCAATGGAGATGATCATGTGATGTTTTCCTGTAGATCTTTTAAGGTGCTGTATTACATTGATTGATTTTCTTGGGTTGAACCATCCTTGCATACCAGGGATAAAATCCACTTCGTCTTGGTGTATAATTAAATTGATGTGTTGTTGAATACAATTAGTAAGTATCTGTTGAGGATTTTAGCATCCAGTTTCATTAGAGAGATTGAACTTCAGTTTTCCTTTCTTTTGGTGTCTTTTTGAGCCATTGATGATGTCGGCATCACAGAATGAGCTAAGCAATGTTTCCACCACTTCTATTTTTTGGAAGAGTTTAAGCAGCATTGGTGTTAATTCTTTTCAGAATGATTGGAAATTTACCTGTGAAGCCATCTGGCCCTGGGTTCTTCTTAGTTGGAACATTTTTGATGATGAATTCAATCTCTTTATTTGTCATTGGTCTGTGATTTTTTCAATTTTTTTTCTGTCAAAAATTAGGGTTGCTTGTATTTTCCTAGAAATTTGTCCATTTCATCTAAGTTATCCATCTTGTTGGCATAAAATTTTTCAAAGTACCCTCAATAGATACTCTTAATTTCTGTGAGGTCAATGGTGATATCTCCTTCCTCATTTCTCATTTAATGTATTTGTATCTTCTCTCTTTTTTTCTTTGTTAGTCTAGCTAATGGTTTGTAAATTTTAAAAATCTTCTCAAAGAATCAATTTTTTTTTCATTTTTTCTAGTGCTTTCTTATTTTGAATTTCATTTAGCTCTGCTCTAATCTTTGTTATGTCCTTATTTCTGCTTGCTTTTAGCAACTCATCTATGTCATACCACTGCCTTCTTGCTTCCATGGTTTCAGATGACATAACAGCACTCAATCTTGTTGAGCTTCTCTTGTGTGTGATGGATCTCTTTTGTCTTCTTACTTTCAGTATTATCTCTTTGTCTTGAGCTTTGGACAATTTGATAAATATGTATCTTGGGTTATACCTGTTAGGTTTTATACTGTTTGGGGTGTGCTGTGCTTTCTTGACATGTATGACTATGTTCCAAAAAAGAGTTCAGAAATTTTCAAGCATTATTTTCCCCAAAACGGCTCCTGGCCCCTTTCCCTTATCTTCTCCATCTGGTATGCTTAAAATGCATATATTTGCATGGTTCCTGTTGTCATTCAAATCCGTGAGTCCATGCTGATTTCGAATATGCTGTCTTCGATATTACGGATTCTTTCCTCTGCCTGTTCAATTTTGCTGTAATTTGCTTCCAGTGTATTTTGATTTCTTGCATTATGCCATTCATCACTGTCAGATCTGTTATCTTTTTATGTATGTTTATAATTTCTTCAGTATGTTTCCCCAGTGTCATATTTTTTAAATATATTTCTTTACTTTTTAAAAAGATACTTAGATTACATAAATGTTATAAAAAATATAGAGGATTTCTATATGTCCTGCTCCCTACCCCTCTCACATTTTCCCACTTCCACATCCCTCATTAGTGTGGTACATTTGTTGCAGCTGATGAACACATTTTGAAGCATTGCCACTAAGCATGTATTATAGTTTACATTGTACTTTACACACTCTCTCACACAATTTTGTAATTTATGTCAAGCTATATAAAGGACTGTATCTGTCATTGCAATATCATTCAGGACAATTCCC
>JAQZBX010087729.1:0-12830 GCA_029593785.1 Cabassous unicinctus | reverse complement strand
GAGAGGACTGAGTATATTTTAAAACTAAGAAGAAATGTCTTTTTGAGAGGGAGAGATTGAAAACGTAGGTGAGAGAAAGAATGTGCAATGATTTTAGGTTCCTGCGAAGGCAGGGGAGAACAGGAACTACTAAAATGGAGGATAGAAGCGGGCAGCTTTGTGGAGGAGCTCCTCCTGTGACACTGCAGAGGAAGGACAGGAGAGTAGATGCGTGGCCCTGAAGGCAAGCTCACAGGGCATGCACGTGGTGGGAGGGGCCCGTCTGAGGCTTCTTTTCCTCGTAAACCAGAAGGCAAAGCCATCTGCTGAGAAAGAATGATGAAGCATTCTCAGGACTCTTTCCAAGTACTCTAGAAAATACTAGGAAAAAAGAAGAGTTTAAGAAAAAAGGGATGTGCTATAAAGCATTACTCAGGTTACTAAAATCGATACTATAGAAAGACCAAATGGTTAATATTTTTTATAAAATTCAAAATGTTCATATTTGAATTATGTTTATTGTTTATAAACCACTTCCATCTACATTTGCTTTGAGCATCATAATATCAACAATGGACTTTACAGCATTCCCAGGAGGAAACTCTTTAGAACATTTATGTGTGCAACATGATGCAGATAACAATTAAAGCAACAATAATCTTCCCATTAAGAGATAACCTATTTCCCTGATGTAACAGAGTCAGACTCATTTATAATTTCCCTACACATGGTTATTATGGTCCTTTTATTTAAACCTATAATTAGCACTATACCTGCTAAATATATGTCCCAGAAACCTAAATCTTTGGTCTGTTCATGTGCCGATTGAGCCCTGAATCTCAGCAAGTTCTGGCTGACACCTGCTCTCCAATTCGTTGGACTCACCCAGGACAACTAACAAAAGGATGATGATGGACAACTCCCATCCCAAAACACAGAGTGTCTACAACTTCAAGCCAAACAGTTCTTTCCATCTGCCCCATAAGATCTAAGCCCCCTCTCAATCTGAGGCAGAGCAGGCATCACCATCCCCAAATCCTCAAGACTGAGGAATGGACAAACATAAGGGGGGAATGCAACCACCTACCAAAGTAGACCGACTATCATTGTAGTAACGGAAGAACTTGTAACGCTGATATAACGATAGTGGTCACCAGGGGTTCCGAGGGGAGGAGGAGGGAAGAACAGGTGGGACACAGGGCATTTTAAGGGCGTTGGGATTGTTCTGTGTGATATTGCAATGCTGGATACAGGCCATTATATATTTTGCTAAAACCTGTAATACTGTAGAGTGCAAAGTGTAAACCATAATGTGAACCATAGACCTTGGTTAGTAGCAATGATTCAGTAGTTGTTCACCACATTAATGTAAGATGTGATTAATAGGGGACCATGTGAGACGGGGAGGGGGTAGGCTCTCAGGGACTCCCCTACACTTTTGATGTAACTTTAATCTAATCTAAAACTTCTCTAAAATTAAAGTTTATTATATGAAAAAAGAGGCAACCACCACTGACATTTTGATATGTTTGTATGTATGCTATCATATATCTGAAGGGTCACATGTACATTTAGTTTTGTAATCTTTTTTTCCCAACTGAGCATTTTGTGCATTTTTCCTACTAGAATTATAATTGAAATTACATTATATCGATACAATATTTTGGGAGAAATTGGCATTTTTACGTTGCTGATGGATGTCTTATAATTTGCCTATATTTATGCAAATGTTGTTTATGCCTCCCAGTAGAGTTGAGTGGTTTTCTCAGTATGAAGTCTTGTGCAGAAGCTTTGAAGAATCTTTGAAGAACTCTGGCATTGCCCCTCCATTCTTAAAAGCTTATGTCTTCCTCCCTCTCCACAACTTTTGTTAAACCACATTTCTTTGAACAATTTGGGGAGTATGTAGAAATTCTTCATTCCACAGAGGAGATGTCTCAATTATTTGTTGGCCCCACCAATTCTATTGTTAGGGATTCATTCTGAGGTTATGATGATGGGTATGAACATGGCTAGGACTCTTAACTTGCTTTACTACAGAGGCTTTCCATGCCTAGTCACTCCTGCATGGTGCCTTCTATATTGAGAGAGCAGGAAAACGCTAATTTGGATTCATCTCAGCTGGGAGATAATACCAAGATGAAAGTGGTACAGGGATCAAAGTGAAGAGTTACAAACTACATTGCAGTGTTATGAAGGAAAGCTATTCTGATGTCTTAGATTTATGTTTTCAAATAATGCCTCCTCCCTTTGGCAACTATTCCCTTTAGATTAATCCATCATCAAAAGCAATTCTGGGGAAGCAGATGTGGCTCAAGCGATTGAGCTCCTGCCTACCACATGTGAGGTCCCTGATTTGGTTTCCGGTGCCTTCTAAAGAAGACAGTGAGCTGGCGCAACAGGCAGGTGCAGCAAGCTGACACAACAAGAGACACAAGAAGAAAAACATAATGAGATACACAACAAAGCAGGCAACAGAGGTGGCTCAAGTAATTAGGCACCTCCCTCCCACATCTGAGGTCCCGGGTTCAGTTCCCGGTGCCTCCTAAAGAAACAAGGAAGATGAACAGACACAGCAAGTAAAACAACAAGGGGGTGGGGAGAAATAAATAAAATAAATCTTATTAAAAAGAAAGCTAGTTTGGCACAGCCAGTGTTCCATTTAAAAAAAAAGAGTTTGCCTTGAAACCTAAATGAACATTTGCTTCATACAATCCTGGGGACCTACAAAGAAATTTAATCTTGCTTTCTTTGACATCATGATTTTGAAATAGGAGAAACAGGGGTGTGGAATAGGAGAAAAAAAGAAAAGATACAGAAGACAGAAATGATAAAGTTTAACTGCTAGCAAATAAAAATGCAACCAAGAATTTGTTCCACTCAGCAAACAGCAGTTTATCAAATTCAGTGTTCCAGGCATAGCATAGAAAAGCATACAGGCACTTTACCCAGTGGGACCTAGTAGGATCCTGGGGCAAACCTTTGAGTTTGATCATAAGCTTTCGACATTAGCATGTTTTCATCATTTACTCTCCCTGTCCCCGCTCCATGTCCCTGTTAGAAAGTGATGACCACCATCCTTGTCTTCGTCTTCCCTTGATGTGACATCATCTTTCCTATGCATTCTGCTTCTTCACGTATATCTAAAAGATCATGTGAATTCATACGTATTTTGAAAATTGCATGCTTTTGTTTTGTTGGCGTTGTTAAAAAGGACTGGTATTCTTTGGTAAATTTCTGGAAAATCACCAAGTCAAGGATGCTTTTTTAAACTGCCTATAACAAAAGTTATGAATATTTCTTCTATTTTGATTTTTTACAGTCTTCATAAATTATAACTTAATTAAATGGAACAGCAAAAAATGAATTATGGGAGCCAAGAAATTGGCTAACATATAACCCCACGTAATATAAGAACCGTCAGCTCTAGCCTAAAAACAAGTCAAAACCTGTAAATAGCAACTTCATTTTCTACTAATAATCTAACATCACTCAAAGTTTTGAGTGATGATATGTCCTAGAATATATATTCATATTACAGCAGCAAGCTGAGGGTGTTCCCAGTTTTTGAAGTGAGAAATCCACTTCTATACATGGTTTTCTATGGAGAAAGGGAATTCTATGCAAAGCTTTGGGTTTGTCTTTTTGAAAATAGACAATACAAGGTGAAAGTCACTTTTCGTTTTAGTAAAATGCACAAGACTTCTATAAAATTTATCTAGTTCTGATTGCATTTGTTTTTAATTAGGATAAAAGTCACTAGCATTTGTTTTTATAACTATTGGTGGTGAAATGGCCTCTTTTCCTCCAGAAGAAATGAAGCAGTAAATAGTAAAATCAAACAAATAGTCTATCATTTCACTTTCACATCATATGTTGGTTTTTCTGGGAGAAACCACAGTTTATGTTTTACATAGTATGGAGAAGTTATGGTCCCTGATGGCAGAGAACAGTGAGTTTACAAGAAATTTTTTATTAAAAAAATCAAAATCAAGCCAAAAACAAAAATGAAAAACTATGATTGGCACAGTTAATTATTTCCAAGCGAAGCTAAAGACATTCCTGATTTTAAGGGCTTTTTCTTGTCCCACATTGCTTAGATAACATATTACTCTACTTCACTGCCATCAAGAAGAAGCCCTTCCTTTGGTTGAAGACTTCCTGATCAATTCTTAAGTAAGAATTCCTACTTAACACATGATGCATAACATTATAGATAAAATATCTTTGAACTCCAGAGTAAAGAATTGGCTCACATCTAATCTTAAAACTCTCAGCAAAGAAAAGGTAAAGGATAGCTGTCAGCAAGAGGGAGGCCCTGCAAGAGATGTGGGAGGAAACTAAAGGTACCCTTCCTTAACTGCAGATGTCCAGTATTTTTCTACATGTGATCCTCACAAACATTCAGTTTTGTCCTGCTTTTTTTCCCCTGAAATGTAGATGTGCTTATATTGCTCCATCTATGTTAGCTTCTCTCTTTTCCGTGGCCATTAAAAGACTGTGAAGACCAAAGCACAGTGTGCGGTCATAGCGTAATGCACAGGACATAATTCCTGAGCTCACCTGTCTGCACAATTCAAGGCACATTCATTGAAAACTACCTGAGCTGAACGCCCTATGAAATGTGTTAAAAATGCAAAAATGAATAGGCCTCTCTTTAAAAAGGTCACAATCTCTGAAATAAATAGGAACGTATGCATACAAGTTAGGGTTTTAGGAAACAGGTGTTATAAGACTTGTGTGCATGAGGTCTTTTCAGATTTTAGAGCAAGGGTTCCCAAAAGAGGTGAAATTTGAACTTGTCCTGAAAGTATTTAGACTTGCCATGGGCAAGAAAACGAGAGGTTCTTCCAGTTAGTGCAAGCCACACCACTTCCTCTCTCCTTACTGGAGAGTGGTAGGGAGGAGTTACCGTGGCCCAAGTCCAGTGTTTATCAGGACAGAAGGAAAACGGCGAAAATGGTGGTACGGTGATACCATTTGTGAAGTTACGTTATTTTACACGTTAGTAGATAGAAACCACCAGTTAACACAGGAGCAGCATTTTCAGGGGTATAAAGCAACCCTTAAAAACAAATTCACGAATGTCCCGATCATCACATTTGTTTACTAAGAATGTGGTTTACTAGCATTTTCATTGTCTTCCCTCTTCTTGAATGCGTGGCAACTAGGCTGATCTAGGAGAAAAACACGGGTCAGATGAGCTTAACTGTTGGAATGCAGCTGGATGGTGGTGAAGCTAACATGTGACGTGACTGGCCACGGCATAAACGTTATTAGTTATCTTTCATATTCAAAATATTTGAGCCTTGTTGTCAACACAGGCACATGCCTAGATAAACCCTAGGGAGAAACATACAAAGATTTTCAGCTCACACTCCAACCTGAATTCTTATCTTATTGGTCAGGGGAAAATTAAAAAAAAAAAGATCCCCATTTGTCAATTCTTAGGGAAGTGATTTAAAGGTGGGCATAAAGGTCCTATTCTTAGATGTATTCTGTCCCTTTCCGACTGTCTTGTTTCAGCTCTCCATTTGTTTTACAAGATCTCGTTGGGCAAAATGCTATTGCCGTTACTGAGTACAGATGCACTAACTGCCTACAACTAGACATTTAGCATTTGTGATGTCTAATTTTATGCTCCCTGCACTGTAAGTTCCTCGGGCGCCAGGCTGTCTTTACATGTCTGCATGCATACAGCAAGAACTCAATTCAAGTTTACAGGAGTAGGTCCCATGATATTTTCTTCTCTGAGGTTACTTTATTTGAAAGTGAAACATGTTGATTTTTTATGTAGTGTATTTTCATTTTATTGCAGAATGCGAGAAAATCCTTTTAGTCACTCAAATCTGGTTGAGTGTTTTGTATTGCATATCATTGAGGAATTGGACTTTAGAGTGGTGTAGAGCTTTTGCTCCTGTAGCGAGATATTTGATGGCTTGCATGTTTGCTTTGTAAGAGTCTGCAATCAAGCTTTCTCTCACCCACCTATAATTAGACCAGGCACTCAGAGTTCTAACTCCTAATGTGATTTCTTGCATCATTTTGCACCTTTTAAAATTTCTTCAATGACTCAAATCCTTTGGCCTTTGAAATGTGTTTTGTTAACTGGAAAGATGTAAACAGCTCATTTAATTTGACCTTCAAATGTTCTTTCCTTTCTCGTTGTTTGGTGTGAACACAGCACAGCCCTTAGCATTCACTAGAGCAGCGAGGTGGCCTCCACCTCCCCCAGCTTCCTCCCCATGACACCAGTCATGCTCCCTCAACACTGACGAGCAATTATTCCTGTTTGTTTCCTTTACACTGTATATTGGCAAAACAATCATCGAAAGGAATTGTAGAGGTAGAAGCCATTATCTTTGCACGATTGTGGTAACATCGCTCTTAGGCTGGCTGGGAATACCCATTAGTTCTGTCCTCTTATCTAAAAATGATTCCTTTTTTTGCTTTGTATGGCCTCAGCAGTTGAATATTTCACCAACTTCTGCCACATTAGGGATGGATACCTTTATTTCTTCAAAAGCTGAGGTCTTCTCTATTGGCCTTTGTTCTAAGCTTAAAGTCATTCTTGTTTCATTTCAATTCCAGGTGTTTTAGCTGTAATTTGGGTACTTTTAAGAAGCCTATTTGACTCTGAAGGGCTTTTCTCATCTTTTTTCTCTCGGTCTTGGTCTGACCTCAGCCTTCTGAGGTAAATTCCTCCTGAGACGGCTCACCGAGACCGCGCGTGTATACGGATAGAAGGACCCTTCCCCGGCGCTGTACTCAAATTACAGCCAACAGCCTTTGCCTTTGAAGCCATGGTAGTTTTTTATTGTTTCAGGCCTTGAAGGTAGGGCAGGTTTGTTTGGTAATATTTTTTTTCCCCAAGTTTTATCATTGCCTCTCAAGTTCAGTTATTTCTTGAAGATTTTGTCTTGTGGAAATAAATGAGATAACCCAAATGAAAACAAAGGCTGTTTATTCAGAACTTGCTATAGCAGGGGATCACCCACCATCCCGTGGGTTTGTTAAAGACTCCAGAACAGGTGGGGAGTGGGAAAGCTTTATAGTTGAGAAAAAGGGGAGGACTTCAGATATGCCCTGATTAGAAGTTGTTGGCATGGGAAGGTTGGAGGTGGGTGTAGCAGTTGGGCAGTTTGATGTAATTATGAATTCCAAAAATATGTATTGAATCATGCTTGTAAATGGTCTGCTAATCTGGACATGATTGAGTTATGATTAGGGCGTTAACTGGGCCACATCAGTAGGGCGTTGAGCCCCACCCCTTGGTGGGTGGGGAATCGAATATAAAAGGCATGGCAAAGGACAGTGTGGGAGCAGTTTTGAGTTGGAGTTGTGATGCGGAGTCTTGAGCCAGAGCCCCGGGAAGTAGTGTACAGAGGAGCTTGGTCGTGAGGAAAGGGAGAAGGCCCTGAAAAGAGAAGCAAGCCATTTGCCTGATAGTCTACAGCTGCCCTTGTGGCACAAACAAGCCTGAGACCAGAGAGAGGCAAGCCCTGGGAAGAGAGGAACCCAAGAAGCCTGAACTCTGGCAGATGTTGGCAGCCATCTTGCTCTAACACACGGCGACAGACTTTGGTGAGTGAAGCAAATTATGCTTTATGGCCTGGTAACTGTAAGCTTCTATACCCCAAATAAACACCCTTATAAAGACCAACAGATTTCTGGTATTTTGCACCAGCACCCCTTTGGCTGACTAATACAGTGGGCTATAGAATGGGGCATCTTATATGATTGTTTAAGGAATATATTTGCCTTTTCTGGTTGGTCCTGAGTTGGAAGTGGGATAAAACAATAGGGAAGATGGCAGCCATTGACCAAATCTTGACCATTCTGGGCTGGTTGCTTCAGAGCTTGTTGTTGGGAATCCTATCATCATATGTTGTCTGTTTGCATGTTCATTATCTCAACCTCTAGAACAGGAGTTCTTAACAAGGGATCCATGAGCTTGAATTGAAATTCAAAAAAATATTATTCTTGTGGGGATGTGTTAGTGCGGGTGTAATACATTTATTAAATAACACACAGTGTAGTGTGGACTTAGTAAGCGGTCTGTGGTTTTCACCTGACTGGCAGAGGGGTCCATTGAACAAAGAAGGTTAAAAACTCCTGCTTTAGAGTGCACCTGTCTTGGAAATAGATTTTTTTTTTTTTTTTTAATGTTAAAAACCTAGAAATAACAATGTTTTGTATTCTGCTGAAAACTGACTGGGACTACTGCATTTTATAGATTGGGATGAGATGTATTTATTCTTTCTTTTTTTACCTCTTGCTGTAATGAGTCTGTGAGAATATAAAAGTTCCTGATTGGGAAAGTGCATTTTCTGGATGGCTCCCTTAATCATGGCTTTGAAGTCTGAATGACCTTGAAAAAAGTCATTCAGCCTCTCCAAAATGTATTTTACCAACCAGATAGGGCACCGGATACTCACGTAATTCAATTGCTCTCAGTTCTTAAAATTGTTACAGCATGTTAAGATTGTAGACGTGAAATTGAGAGAAAATCTAAAAGACAAAATAGACACAGCTAAAAGTCACCCGAGTCCTTAAGACACACATCGGATTTTCAGAGAAGTAACAATGCTAAGTCCTTTGCAGACAGAGGGTTTTGTGTCATTTACAACGCAGGGACAGTCTACGGCGAGGCAGCAATGTGGACCACGAGGTGCTGCGCGCGTCGGGGAGACTGGGAGGGTTTGCGTCTATCCACCACTCAGAAATGCAGATTGAGTATGCCAACCAATTCATCTTGAGGAATAAAGGTGTCCACATTTTAGAGGCCACCTGGAAGAAATGGAGAAGGTGATTGCTGAGAAGAAACACTGCCGAGATACCATGTTCTGCTCACTTCCAGTGCCTGCGAGTTGATATAAATGCAAATTCAAAATCATTGCATAGAGCATTCTTTAGTGCCCTTAATTGTAACGTAGGTATGACTCTTGATTCATGCGTCTCTAAAGGTTGACTGAACCCGATGCCTGCTTGGATTTCCTGCCCCCTCCCTTACTCTCTTGGATTAGGAATTACATTACACCATTACAGTACTAACAGAAACTATGAAAACCGATTGTACCAAAGATTTAAGTCTTTTGGACATATGACCATCCCAAGGAACAGAGAGAGTCAGCAACTGCAAGCAAGATAGTTCCATCCATCTGCCCCATGGGATCTAAGCCACCTCTCAATTAGAGGCAGAGTGGACATCACCATCCCCAAATCCTCAAGATTGGGGAGTGAACAATGGACTAAAGTAGACTTAATATTATGCTACTATAGACTTAATGTTATTCTACCAGTGGAAGAACTTTTATCATTGATGTGGAGGCAGTGGCCACCAGAGGTTCTTAATGGAGAGAGAGGGAAAAATAGGGATAATATGGGGGCATTTTCAGGACATTGGAATTGTCCTGCATGACATTGCAATGACAGATATAGACCATTTTATATTTTGTCATTAACTTACAAAATTGCACAGGACAGAGTGTAAACTATAAAGTAAACTAAAATCCACTGTTAGTGGCAATGTTTCAATATGTGTTCATCAATTGTAAGAAGTGTACCACACTAATGAAGAATGATGTTAATGTGGGAAAGTGTGGGAGAGGGAGGGAGTGGGGCATATGGGAATCCCCTATATTTTTTATGTAATGTTTATGTAATCTAAAGTTTCTTTAAAAATTAATTAATGACAAAAAAACAGATTGTAAAAATAAGTGAGTTCTAACCACTGTATCCATCATCCCTGGGCTCCGCTGTGTTGACTTACAAGTGAGCAATATGTCATAAGTGATTAGTCAATATTTCATAAACGATGAAAATTTCATTCTACCAAAGTTTTTATTTTTTTTACTGGTAAAATTTTGCTCTCAACAGAGAAATAAACTTGGCATGGATTTATATACATTATGTAAATTTCTAACTGAAGCTTTACAATATGTGTATTAGTCAGCCAAATGGGTGCTGATGCAAAATACCAGAAATTTATTGGCTTTCATAAAGGGTATTTATTTGAGGTAGAAGCTTACAGTTACCAGGCTATAAAGCATAAGTTACTTCTCTCACCAAAGTCTGCTGCCACCTTTTGGAGCAAGATGGCTGCCAACGACTGCCAAGAGTTCAGGCTTCCTGTATTCCTCTCTCCCCAGGGCTCGATTGTCTCTGGGCTCAGCTGCTCTTTTCCTTTGTGTGCTTACTTCCCGGACTCCAGCTCAAAACTCCAATCTCCCTTCTATGAGGTGCAGCTTCTCTGTGAGTCCCCGCCTCCTTGCAACGGCCTACTGATGTGGTCCAATCAAAGCCTTAATCATTATTTAATCAAGTAAAAGTGAAACTTCTGAATCCAATATAATCTAATATGCCCACAGGGACAGCCCAGTTTACAAATATAATCCAATAGCTATTTTTGGAATTTATAAATTATATCAAATTGCTACAAAAGGTATAGATTTACCCTGCATTTTTAAATATTAAAAATGTAATTATACATGTTTGCATACATATATATTTCCTATTGCCAAATTTATATTGAGTTTATTGATTGGATATCAGTAAACATTAAGGAATGAGTGGTTGAGGATAGCTGTGAATTATTTCTATAATATTACAGAGATAAGCTTTCTGTTACACATGCTATTCCAGCTCAATAAAATATCAGTGAATCTGGGACACTGTGGCCTTTGTCATTCTTTCCATTGGGTGATTACCATGTTAGGTGTAAAGAAAAGATATCCCTATGGTTGACATAAATGTCATGTAGGTATAAAAGAAAGACTCTAAACTTCAAGCCTTTTAGAGCAGAAAAAGTTCCAGAGTGGATGCCCCAAGGGTATGTAGCCCATTGCACTCAGGGTGAGGATCTAATGTTATGATGTTCTTGCACGAGGATTATTGGTGAAAAGAAGACACACACACACACACACACAAAAAAAAAAAAACAGGGAAAAGAAAAGAGTAGGGTGGGAGCAATGCCCATAAAAGTATCAGAAGGAGGCTTGATTCTGGAAAGACTGCAGCTACAGAATGAGTCAGATTCCCCCAGGGATGCCTAATCTGAGTCCTTTCACTTTGTTCTCAGTTCCTTCCTGGTTCAGTAATTTTGCTAAAACCTTTTCCACTTCTTTTAGCTCCCACGGTTTGACAGCACGAGTTGGCAGAGCTAGGTAAGAACAATGGCCGTCATCATTGTTGCTTTCTGTTTAAGTGGGAGGAATGAATCCTCACCCTGGACACACTATATACTCCTTTTGTGTCAACCTCCAAATCATTCCCAGGGATTCATTGTACATGTTTAGGATTCTTACAGATGAGAGATTTAGCCTCTGTCTGGTTCTTATTCTATGCAAAGTATGACAACTCAAAGTTTGCAATCAGATCAGACTAAACTGGAGAACTTGCAAAAATCTGAGCATGGACTGCCTCAGCCGACACTTCAGTGTCTTGGCTAGACTGCCTTCTTCTTCCACTATTGGACAAGTTCCAAATAAAATTTTAATTTTGACACCAATACCTGGCCTCCTGAATTCTTTGCAGGAATTACAAGCTGATCAGCAGCTTGGCCAAAAATATATGATTGGCTTCTCCTGGAGCAGTCACCTTCTACGCCTTGCCTAGAAAACTCTTACTTGGCATTCATATCTGTGATAAAATGCCACATCTTCAAAGAAGTTATTAGATCCCTTCACACTGTCTCATAGCTCCCTATCTCCATCCATCCATCCATCCATCCATCCAATCAGTCAATTTCATTCATCAGATGCCTTCTATGTGCTGGATTCTATTCTAGACACTTGGAGACATCAGTGAACAAAACTGACAAAGCTCCCTGCCTTCCCAGAGCTTACATTTGGGTAATGTGAGGTTGAAGGAAATAGACAATAAGCAACATACATTTCAGGTGAGTAAATGATAGAAAATATCATGTGAAGTGTACAATGAAAAAAAAGCAGAGCAAGGAGGTTTAGTGAGGATGTGTGGGGAGGTTGTGCAGTCATTGAGTTCAATACTTTTGGTTCACACATGCCTCAAAGAGCATATGAGATTTATAAAATAATGGAAAAAAGGATGAGGAAGTAGGACCAATGAAAAGAGCTTTCCAGGCAGAGGGAAGGGCAAAATCCCCTTAAGTTGGGAACATGACTCACATGTCCCAGGACCAAAAGGAAGCCAGGTGGGGGGAGTAAGGGAGAAGGGTTGAAAGAAAGAAGAGTCGTCTAAGTAAAGGGTGTGGTTGTGGAAGGCCTTGTGAGCCTTTGTAATGACTTTTGGTTTGCTCTGAAGGAGAGATTGGAGCATAAGAGTGATGACTCCCACATGTTTTAGAGGCCTTGCTCCAGCCGTGATGTAAGAATCAGTCAATATGTGATAAAGGAGGGCAAGGCAGTTGTGAGGAGACTCTTGTGAGCTCCAGAGGTGAAAGGAGACTTGGGCCAGAAAGGTAGGGTTCCAAGCAGAGAGGGTGGATCAGGTGTTGGGTCTCTTTGGAAGGTACCATTTAGAGGATTCCCTGTCAGAGTAGACATGAAGTGTATGGCAAAGAGGGAAATCAAAGGTGACTCCAGGCTTTTTGGCTTGAGCAGCTGGATGGATGGGCTCACCACTTGTTATGGGGATAGCTGTGGACAGAGCACGTCTGGGGAGAAAGAAAGTTCAGTGTCAGAAATATTGAATTTCAGATGCTTACTAGACACCATGGGATTTATCAATTTATGTTTATATGTGTAGTCATGTTTAAATGTCTCCTTAAAGCTTTAAGTTCCCAGTAAGAACTTAATGTCTATGTAGGCAGGTGCCCTCTCTGTCTTGCTGTTTTCTGCATTTCCATTGTGTAGCATGACTCCAAGTGCATA
>JAQZBX010087728.1:0-12835 GCA_029593785.1 Cabassous unicinctus | reverse complement strand
TACCTAAACGGATCTACAAATTAAATGCAATCTCAATAAATATCACCACAGCATTTTTTACTGAATCAGAAAAACTAACTAAGAAATTTATTTGGAAGGGTAAGAAGCCCTACATACCCAAAGTCATATTGAAAAGAAAAAATGAAATCAGAGGAATCACACTACCTGACTTTAAAACATATTACAAAGCTACAGTGGTCAAAACTGCATGGTATTGGCACAAGGATAGACATACTGACCAATGGATCCAAATTGAGAGTTCTAATATAAATCATCCTATATACAATCAACTGATATTCAACAAGGCCAACAAGCCCATTCACCTGGGAGAGAATGGCATCTTCAACAAATAGTGCTTGGAGAACTGGATATCCACATCCAAAAGAATGAGAGAGGAACACCATCTCACACCTTATATAAAAATTAACCAGATTGATGAAAGATCTAAATATAAGAAGGAAACCATAAAGAACTTTGAAGATAGTGTAGAGAAGCCTCTACAGGATATTGTATTAGGAAATAGTTTCAAGAATAGACCCAAGCAATAAAAGAAAAAATAGATAAAAGGGACTTCCTTAAAACTAAAAACTTTTCCATCTCAATGGGGTTTGACAAGAAAGTCAAAAGACAGTCAACTCAATGAGTGAAAATATTTGGTAATCATATATCTGATAAGGGCCTACTACATAGCATATATAAAGAACTCCTACACCTCAAACATAAAAAGACAACCCATTTAAAAAATGGGCATGTGATTTGAACAGACAATTCTCCAAAGAAGAAATACAAATGGTTAAAAAGCACATGAAAAGATGCTCAACATCACTAGCTATTAGAGAAATGAAAATCAAAACTACAATGAGATATCATCTTACACCCATTACACTGGTGGCTATTAAAAATCAGAGCACTGAAAGTTTTGGAGCAGATGTGGAGAAATGGGAAAACGTATCCACTTCTGATCAGAAGATAGAATGGTGCAGCCATTGTGGAGGATAATTTGATGATTCTTCAGAAAACTAACAATAGAGCTGCCATAAGATCTAGTAATTAAACTGCTGGCTACATACCCAGAAGAATTGAAAGCAAGGACATGAACAGATATATGCACACCAATGTTCTTAGCGGCATTACTAACTATTGCCAAGAGTTGTAATCAACCCAAATGCCCTTCAACAGAAGAATGGATAAACAAGTTGTGGTATATACATACAATGGAATATTACTCAGCTGTGAGAAGGAATACAATATTAACACATGGGATAACATGAATTTTGAAGATCTTATGTTGAGTGAACCAAGCCAGGCAGTGAAGGACAAATATTACAAGACCTCATGATATGAATTAAGCAATTAGAGCAGACTCACAGAGCTAGACTCTGGAAGATATGTTTACTGGAAATAGAAAGGGAAAAGAAGATTGTGAGCCAATGTCCATATGGGCAAAATATATGATAAGATAGAAGTGCATAATTATGCAAAGGAGTAGCATAACAGTGATGGAATGATACTATTAGGTTGGGCAGAGCTGGTTTGCTGGAGACTAGGTTGGGGAGGGTGGTTTGGACTGTCCATGGAACTGGAAGGAGGGTTGGGAGAGGGAGAAGGTGAACACTGGGGATTGACAGGCACATGGTTGAAACTACAATGTTGGGAATGCTCTTTTGCGCATATGGCAAATGAAGGTTACTGGTTAAGTTGTTGGATATGGGGGGGGGCATTCGGGAGAGGGCGCACCTGGAGCAAACTTCTAAGGTGTGTGTGAATGATCATCTTGCCATAGTTTGTTATATCAGTGGGTGGGGAACCATATAATGAGCAGCAATTTGGGGGACTCCCATCCTGGGGAGGCCTGCTATGTTCACAGATAGAGGGGAAGTTGTCTCTCAAGAGCATGGGCAGTGCTTAAAAGGTAGGACAGACAACTGTGTCAAGCTCTCAGTGCTGTTGCAGGTAACTATGAATGTTGTCCTTCAAGGAGAACAGCCTGATGTTTGCCAAGTGCCTCAATGGGTCACCATGGGAGGAATAGAATAGGTGAAACAGGGGAAATTTGGGAGGCAATGGAAGTGTTCTACATGTTCTTGCTATGATGAATACAGGCCATTTTAAATTACATCAAAATTTATAAAACTGATCCAAAATGTAAACCATAATGTAACTATTTGACCATGGTTAGTAGCTATGTTTCAATATTTGTATATCAGTTGTAACAAACATATCATTCACATATAAAATGTTATCATAAGGGAAGAGGAAAAGGGGGAAGATGCTGGGCATATGAGAGTCCCCTATATTTGGTATGTGAGTTTTTTTTCTGTAATCTAAAACTTCTTTGAAAAGAAAATGAAAAGCGTAAGCCACTGGCAGAAAGAAAAGAAGAAAATATCACTGTACATATAGGAGAACAGATCTTACAATGATGAAAGACAAATGTGAAAAAAATTAAATATATTTTAATTATTTTTTATTATCCAAAATTTATATATTTTTATTTTTATTTTTTTAATTTGTACTTTATTTCTTATTTTTAAAACTATCATTATTTTATTTTCTTATTAATTGTATTTGACTTTTCTTTTGGCTTAATTTTTGGAGAAGATATGAATCACAGAAGCATTACAACTATGGCGGGGGGTATCACTGGGGTGGGGTGTCAATGATGGGAGATACAATGGAGAAGGCTCACCTGGACACACATGTAATGCATATAGATATTATGAAAACTACATAGGGTATTGGGAAGCAGATGTGGCTCAAGCAATTGGGCTCCCATCTACCATCTATGAGGTCCAGGGTTTGATTCCCGAGGCCCCCTGTTGAAAGACAAGCAGGCCTGCGTGATGAGCTGGCCGATGTGGAGTACTGGCCTGTGCAGAATGTTGGCCCATGCAGAGAGCTGGTGCAGCAAGATGACACAACAGAAAAGAAACACAAAAGAGAGAAAGTGACACAGAAGACAAGGGAACTGAAGTGGCACAAGAAATTTAGCAGCCTTTCTCCACTCCAGAAGGTCCCAGGATTAGTTCCCCGTGCTGCCTAAAAAGAAGACAAGCAAAGTCACACAGAGATCAGACAGTGAACACAAAACAATGAGGGTGGAGGGAATAAATAAATAAATCATTTTAAAAAACTACATGGGGCATTGTCACAGTCGGTGGAGATTCACACAATAACCAAAGGAATATCAAATTCCCATCCTGGGTAGCTCTGCCACATTCTGTAGCAATACAATTGGAAGAAGACTTAACCAAAAGGGAGGAAAGGTAAAGACAAATGAGATTATATGGTTAGGAGGCTTAAAAGTGAGAGAGGAGGTCATTCTAGAGGTTACAATTATGCACATCTCAGCAGGATCTCCTTGACTGCCAAAGTAGATATTATGCCAAATAGCAGGGCTCCTGAGGGCTTTGGAGACATCCAGACACTATAGTCAGGGCATATAGCTCAGGAGTTTGGTGCCTTACCAGTGGGCCCTACTTTGGAATTTATGCTCCCCAGTGTGACAAAGCTGTACTCAGTACTGATTTCCATACACATGGCTCTACTGCTCTTCTATCTGAACCTATATTTAGTACCAGAGTCAGTAGGGGTACATCCAAGAGACTTAAATCTTTGAGCTGTCCATGTGCTATCTGGGCCCTGAATCTCAATGGAGTTGCAAAACCTACTCTCCAGTTCATAGATCTCACCTAAGACAACTTACAAGGAGGTGATGATGGACAACTACCATACCAAGGAAACAAGAGTGTATACAATTGCAAGCAAGAGACTCTCATCCATTGGCCCTATGGGATTGCAGCTCCCTCTCAATTAGTGGCAAGGTGGACTTCACCATCCCAGAATCCTCAGGATTCGGGGATGAACTATGGACTAAAGTAGACTTACTGGTATTCTACTATGGACTTATTGTGATTCTAGCAATGGAAGAAATTATATCATTGATGTGGAGGCAGTGGCCACTGAAGGTTCTGAAGGCATGGAGAGGGGAAAACATGTGTAATATGGGGGCATTTTTGGGACCTTGGAATTGTCCTGAATGATATTAAAATGACAGATACAGGTCATTATAAACAGAATTGGGTGGAAGAGAGTGTAAATTACAATCTAAACTTTAATCCATGCTTAGTGGCAATTCTCCAAAATGTGTTCATCAACTGCAATGAATATGCCTCACTAATGAAGGATGTTATTAATGTGGGAAAATGAAGGTGTGGGGAGCAGGGCATATAAGAATCCCCTATATTTCCTATGTAACATTTATGAAATCTAAGTATCATTAAAATAATAAAAATAGGAAAGCAAAAAAACAAAACAAAAACAAAACAAAAAACAAGACACCACCTGAGTACAAAGAAGAATTTTAAAACTTTAATAGAAAAATAACAGAGCTTATGGGAATTAAAGATACAAGAGGTAAAACAAGAAACACTTTAGAGGCATAGAATAAGAGACTCAAAATGATAGAAGAAAAGATAAGTGATGCACAAAAGATAACAGCTGAAATTGAAGAGAGAAGTACAGACAGGGAAAAGAATGGAAAAAATTAAGCAGGAGGTCAGGGAGTTGAATGATAATGTGAAGTGCAGCAACATATATGTCCTGGGAGTTCCAGGAGAAGAAAAGGGAAACAGGCAGAAAGAGTATTTGAGGAAATAATGGCTGAAAATTTCTGAACTGTCATGAAAGAAATGAATTCACATGTCCAGGAAGCACGGTGTATACCAATCAGCATAAATCCAAACAGATCTACTCCAAGACACATAATACTCAGAATGTCAAGCAACAAAGATAAAGAGAAAATTTCTATTCTGGCCTCTTTACCCAAACTTTCCCAAGAATACTGGTTCAGTGAGTGGAAGCTGGAGTTAAGTAAATGGCATCCAGTATACCAACAATACCATGTGTCCTTGGTTATCTTGAAAGTTCAGTTAACAAAAGCAGGTTTCTCAAGTTTAAGTTTACTGGTGTTTCATTGCTGGGCACAAAAGAAGGGGTCCCAGCTCCTGCTCAGCCCTGATGCCAGTTTTGCTGGGGGAAGGTTCTTCACAGCAGATATGAGTCAAGATTTGACAGGCTGTGCTGCTCTCCCTAGCTGTGTAGCCAGAAGCCCATCTTTTGCCTTTTCCTTGCCATTTGCTTCCCTGAACAGGACAAGACCCAGAGCCCATACCACTTCCCTGGACAGGGCTCCTTCCTGTAGGTTGGGAGCTTGAGTTCCAGTTCCTGCTGTACTCCAGGAAGGTGAGGGCAGCCAGGGCTCAGCAATGCTATCCTTGGCAGGGCTGCTGAACATCAGTGGGAGGCAGCTAGGTGCTGGTGCAGCTCTGGAATGATATCCACTATGGTCTGAACAGGAAAAGGCTGGTCATGGCCCTGCTGCTCTCTGTGCAGAAGTTCCACTTCAGGAATAGGTAGGCTTTGAGCATGGATATGTACTTACCCCATGACCTCTCCCAGGAATAGGTAGCATGTGGGTGGGGGGTTGTAATTACCCCCATTAGCCTCCCCCAGAAAGAGGTTAACACTGGGTGTAAGATTATGCTTACCTCACAGGGCTCCCCCATTGCCCAGGAGCTGAGATCACAGAAGTGGGATATTGGGGTAGAAGAACCAAATGTGGGGATAACATTCAGAACATATCAAATATCTGCTTAGCTAGTGTTTCTCCAGTGCCCACCATGTACCCTCACTGAGCCATGCTTGTCACTTGCTGTGTCAGTCAAGGGTGGGCTCCAAAGGCATGGCCCACAAAGGAAAGTGTCTGGGGTTGAGAACTAAGTCAAGGATGGTGTCACTTTGGGCTGGCCTTGGTAGGGGTACTATCAGGTCAAGGCCAGGGTACAGGAGAGGCTTGGCTTCCAGGATTGGAGCTCTCAACTTTCCAGGTAGAGGGCAGAGAGTGGAGGCAACATATGTTCTGTATGTTTTAGGGAGGTGGTTTACAACCCTTAAAAAGTATAAAACTTTTCTTTACTCATGGGCCACAGGAACGCAGGTTTTGAGACAGGTTTGGCACATGGACCAATGTATCAACCAGTCCTGGAGCAACACAGAAGGCTCCTAAGTGCAGATTTCCTCACCATGATGTCTGCCAACCCAGACAGTGGGAAAGACTATGAAAGGGAGGATTGGAGTTCGATTTGGGTGTGTGATGTGTGAGATGTAGTGTAAGCCTCTGTGGGGCAGTTCTATGAGTATTTGGATATCAAGTCTTCAGCAGACAGATATATGTAGAGCACTTGTTTTCTTATGGAAAATTTAAAGTATACACAGAAGTAGAGCATGTAGCAGTGGAACAGTCATCCACCTTCAATGGCTGTGAACTATTGGCCATTGTTGTGTTATTGAGTTGTAAATTTAAAAAAGGGAGAAAGAAGGCTAAGACCTGAGACCATGATCTTCTCTCCTTCAGGGGACTCATTCCTGGACCTTTCTGGACAAAGTGGGCAGAGGAGGTGTCAGCAGAAGGTGCCAAGAGGGTATGATGGTGAGATTAGTTGGAAATCAGAAAGGCATGGTGTTTTCTGGAAGTCAACCAGATGAAGTTTGTCCTGGAGGGGTGTCCAATGGGTGTGGCTGATGAGCTTTGCTATGATGTTGATGGCCTGGCAGGCAGGCTGGGTTGTGTCACTGAGAATGGAGGCACAGAGTCTGCAGCAGAAACCTAGATCCTTCTCAGAGAGATGCTGCAGGAGTGGGGAGCAGCATTTCAGGGCAGCTTGAGGGTTGAGGAAGGTCAGAGAGGCTGATGTCCAAAGTAAGAGATATATAGACACCTCAGCTAAAGGAATGATTCTGGAGAAGAAAGATAGACAGTGCAAAAAGAATGTGGATGTCTGTGGAAATCCTGGGTGAGGCAGGGGCAGGAGTGAGAGCCACTTGAGGTCTCCCAGGGACAGCCTCGTAATAGGCTGGGTGCGGAATTGGGAGTCACTTCATGCTTTGTTACTTTCCATGACTGTGAGGTAAGTGCCAAGGTCCTCATGGTGAAGAGCAATGAGAGTCCTGGTCAACTGAGGAAAGAGGAAGTTTGAAATGTCTTGGGGGCAGATAGGCAGGCAGCCAGCCAGGTGTTGATGTCAATTGTAATCGTATTTTCTGAAGACAGATGGGCGATTTTACCTCTAGGCTCACTCTGCCTGGAGTAGAGTGGGAGTGTGTGGCATGGGTGAGTGTGACCAGTTTGGGTTGTGATGAGAGAGAAAGGCAGAGGTGCCAGGATGTGTAAGGTAATGGATTTCCTTGCGCTAGAGGGCTGCACCATAGGGGGCATGGGGACAGATTATGAGTGTGATGACTGCACTGAGCTCCCAGGGCCTCCAACCCTTGCTGGCATGTGGAAGCCAGTGCAAGAGTAGATATCCGGGGAGCAGGGCTTACATAGTGCAGGGCTCTGCAGTCCCTGACCATGATGGCTGCTTCCTGGCCCAGCTCACCAGTGTCAGGAAATGAGGCTGGTGCAGGACAAAGTTGGGGTTCTGCAGAAGATGAGCCATCTGAGAGTCATTTACATGGCAGGAGTGACAAAAGCAGGCCACAGCCAGAATCCACAGGGACTAAAAGAGGGTACAGCAGGCAACTGGAATGTGACAAGGGGAGGAACTAAGTTGAGGAGGGGAGGGAGAAGCTCTGGGGTTGGAGTAAAGCCAGCAGCTCCAACTCCAGCATGCTGCAGTGGCAGCAGGGATCTAGGAAAAAGGAGAGCCAGGGCCACAGGCAGCAGGTGGGCAGGTGTGTGAGGGAACAGGTGGAGAGCCATAGTCTTCAGGGCCCTAGTTCTGTAGAGTAACAGGGAGTATGACCCCAGTTCACAGCTCTGCCCAGCCATGGGAAAATCCCCAAAGGTATTGACTGAGCTGAGTAGGTGGCCCACTCCAGGACCCTCACATTGCAAATCCTTCCCACTCTGCATCCCAACCACTCCATTTCCCAGACAAACACTCCAGGTCCTTCCCACTCAGTGTCCCACCAACTCTATGTTCTGCTCACTCCAGACTCCTTCCAAGTCAGATTCTGTTCCTCTCCAATTCATGCCTCTCCAGCTCCAGTCCTATGCCAGGTCCTTTCTCACACTGGGTCCTACCCACTCCATCCTGCCTCACTCATGTCCTGCTTGGCACTCTCAATGCAGTGTATGTGAGGCTCAACCAATTGCCAAGTGACTGCTCAGTGTGCACTGCCTGGGGGCCTGGGGCTGCTGCAGTCACTAGCAGAGGTGGTCCTGCCCTGAAAACTCCCAAGGGAGCAAGTACTGAAAAATTGACCACACATACAAAAGCTCTTCCAGGGAATGAAGCTGCATGCCAAGCTTGGACAGGGCCCTGGGGGTTCCTGTGAAGGAACCAAGTTTGTGAGTGAGCCTCTGGGGGTCAGGAGACTTCTTCTTACCCTAGACCCATGGCCCTAACCTGATTTCTGCTGGTAGGCAAGCAACCTCTTCCTGTGCACCTCTGAGTCTGCAGGAAGGGAGCTAGTAGCTCCTTTTCCACAGACTGAGGACAGAGAGGACACATGGGCGAGTGGGGAGCCCAAGGGTTACTTCCTGGAGGAAGTCCTGGAGGAAGAAGGAGATTTAGAGGTCCCTGTTTTCATAACCTTCTTCCTCACTTTCCTTGTCCAGGCACCCACCACACTCCTCCATTCCTGGGGGGTCTGAAGAGCCCCAGAGAGGTTCAACAAAAGCTGCAGTAGTTCACCTTGAGTGTGGGCACCAGATCCAACCAGGACCAAGGAGTGATAACCAAGGGTGGGGCTACTTCCTCCAGGATGTCTACTCCGGGGGTGCTTCCTCCCCAGACTACTCACTTCCCAAGCAGCTCTCCCTAGAAATCTCACCATCCAGACTGTTTTCCCCCCAGGATTCTCCCTCCCCAACTCCTTCACAGCATGCTGTCCCCAGGTCACTTCTCCCCCAGAGTGCTTCTCCTCCAGGATGTTCCCCTTAAGCTTCTTCTCCCCAGGAATCTCCCTTACCCTTCTCCCCACAGGCTGCTCATTCCCCTCCAAGGGCTGCAACAATTCTCTTGAGTTTTTCCCATCTTTCATGGGGATGATGTTCCCAGGACAGTAGCTGGGACACCCCACTGACCCTCTGGCCACATGGGGTGCACTTGTCAGATGGGCACTCCTGTCCCTTCTGGACAGTCTGCACACAGAGAGGCTTTGCTTTGCCATGTGAAGCCAAAACATTGCCAGTCAGGTGGCTTCAACCCATGTGCCATCGTGCGGCCAGAGAGAAGGTATTTGTAGAAAAATTTGGGGAACTGAACCAAGTGCCTCAGTTTTGGAGTGTCCAGAATTCATAATTCTGGTTTGTTTGTTCAGACCCAAGACAAACCATGTTATAAAGGATAGCGGTTGGAAGCAGTGATGATGTCCTCTCCAACGAGCAGGTGCTCTTTCCTGCTTGGTAGCCCTCACTATGGTTGGGAAAAGAAGCTGAACATTAGAACATGCATGAGCCTCCCTCTGACGCTGGCATTATTTCAAAAGAAGTAAGGGAAATGACAATTTGCAGTCCCCATAGGCCTCCCAAAGACCATGGGAAATGCTGGAACTGTATCCAGGATTTCTTGGACATGAGACCCTCTCAAAGCTTCAGGCTCTCAGGTATAGTAGTCCCTATGGCCAGTGAGACAACCTCACCTGTTCAGCCCCCGCTCTGCTCTGAGGGAAGGAGGGCAGGGCTTGGAGAGGAAAGTCCATGGTAGATGAAAGCAGAGACAGCTGTACTCAT
The DNA here is from genome assembly GCA_029593785.1 of Cabassous unicinctus. Lineage (NCBI taxonomy): Eukaryota > Metazoa > Chordata > Mammalia > Cingulata > Chlamyphoridae > Cabassous > Cabassous unicinctus. The sequence continues at coordinate 3,096 of JAQZBX010087728.1, read as the reverse complement.
GTTGGAAGAAGCCCATGTGACTACAGGTGGGGATGGCTTCCTTCTGAAAATGGGATAAGCAGACTTAGAAAGAATACTGTGCAATTGCCATTGTTGTTTATTTCTAGTATTTTCTCTTTTAAAATCTCATTGAGTTAGTTACAACCAATATTTGAGAAGTTACTCTTCTGCCCCAGGTGCTGTTTCTAAGCAGCACACTTGCACCCTCTGCCTCTCTTCTGACAGGCATGAAGCTAATGGAACAATAAAGAAGTTTCTGGAGGCCCAGGAGCTGACAAGGGCAGCTCTGGAACCCAAATCAGGAGGGAGATCCTTGTACCAGTCTGCACATGACCCTATTGGGCTTCTGTTCCTCCTTTACTCTTTAGTGTTCTGACATCAGCATCTCTCCTGGCTTCCCAGCTAGTTCACTTCCAGGAACAGCCCCACCTTGCTGTGTGATCTTCAGCAGGTTCATCTGACCTCTCTGTGCCTCTGTTTCCACAGTTGTGAAATGGGGTTAGTGATAGGATCTACCATGTGGAGTTACCTAGGGTTGACCAAAAGCTTGGAGCTCAGTCTGAGAGACATGTTGTCATATGATTCCATAATTGATTCCTTCTTACAGCTGAATAGTTTTCCATTATATGTAAATACATTTTGTTTGTCCATTATTCAGCTGATGGATAATTAGGTTGTTTCAGTCTTTTAGCAGTTTTGAATAATTCCATTATGAACATTGATGTAAGACTCTATGGATATTTTTTTTAATGTTTTGATACATTTTAATAAAGCATACAATTCTTCCAAAGTGTAAAAACAAACAAAAAGCTCTACCCCTTGTTAGTCTCCTCTCAATCTCTCTAAACTTCCCCTGACATATATAACTGCTACTCTATTTATATCTCTCTCTATTTTATTTGTATTTATATTTTGAATAGGTGGAGTCAAACAATATGTGGTACCTTATGTCTAATTTCTCTCACTTAGCATGCTCACTTCTTTTACCAATGATGGAAAATTATTAATATATTCCTATACATTACTGTCCATAGTTTGCTTTGGTCATAATTTTGACCAAATATTGCCCTCATATTAACATCTTGTAACATTAACACACATTTGTTCTGTTTCTAAGAGAAAGAGTCATATATGCAATATTACCCATACTCATTTTTCACCTGAGGTTTCACTATGTATATGGTCCCATGGTATATTTGTTTTAGCTTTTCTTCTAGTGATATACAGGAAATTAGATGTCCATTTTCAACCACAATCATACCCATATATTAGTACTTCTAATTACAAACATTGTGATGTGTTTTCACCATTTATCTCAACTTCCAAAATTTATGAACTACATTTATAGAGATTCTGCATGGATTAAACTGAGCATTCCATTCCCTAACCAATTTATTTTCTGGTGACCTCTATTCTATTTATTAACTCCATGAGTTTGCTCAATATATTTAGTTCATAATAGCAAAATCATACAATATTTTTCCTTTTATGTTTGACTTGCTTCACTCAATATGAAGTCCTCCTGGTTCAAACATGTCATATGCTTCATGATGTCATTCCTTCATACAGGTGAATAATATGCCATTGTATGTACATACTTCAATTTGTTTATCCAATCTTCATTTGATGGACACCTGTGTTGTTTTCATCTTATGATAATTGTGAATACCACTGCTAAGAACATTGATGTGCAGATGTCTGTTTGTGTCACTGTTCACAGTTCTTCTGGGTATATACCTAGAAGTGTAGCCTGGTCACATGAAAAATCTATATTTAACTTCCTTGGGAATTGCAAAAGTGTCTTACACAGTACCTGTACCATTCAAAATTCAGACCAACAGTGAATAAGCATCCTATCTTTCGACAGCCTCTCCAACTGTTGTAATTTTCTGTCTTTTTGATAGTGACCATTCTAGTAGGTGTGAAATGATATTTCATTGTAGCTTTGATGTGCATTCCCCTAATTGCTAGTGATGTTGAACATTTTTTTCATTTGCTTTTTGACATTTGTATTTCTTCTTTGGACAAATGTCTAATCAAATTTTTTGTCCATTTTTTAATCAGGTGATTTTTCTTTTTATTGTTGTGTTGTAGGATCTCTTTATACATCATGGATATTAAGCTTTATCAGATGTGTCATTTCCAAATATTTTCTCCCACTGAGTAGGCTGCTTTTTCAGCCTCTAAACAAAATCCTTTGCAGTGCAAAAGCATTTAAATTTGAGGAGGTCCCATTTATTAATTTTTTTATTGCTGGTTCTTTGGGTGTAATATTTAAGACACCCTCACCTACCACAAGGTCTTTAAGATGTTTCCCTACATTATTTCCTAGGAGACAAAAGAGTCTCTTCAACAAATTGTATTGGGAGAAGAGGATATCCATAACCCAAAGAAGGAAAGAGGACCCCTATCTCACTTTCTAAACAAGAATCAACTAAAAATGTATCAAAGAGCTACATATAAAATCCAGGACCATAAAACTCCTATGGATATATTTTAATTCAAATTTTATTTCAAATTCAAAGAGTAAAATAAACAAAGGGCAATTCAACAAATTATGTAAGCATTACTCCAAAAAGTTCAGTCCAGGCACATTTTATATTATCTAATTAAAAAAAAAAAACACCTCAATTTGTTTCTCCAATGTTCAGAAAATTACACAGATGAAGATAGATTCTTAAGTGACATAATCAAGGTGCCCTACTTAATAAAGAAAATGTAAAAGAGAAAAAATTCATAATCACGTTTACATCTCCCATGTTCATATTTTGATCCTTAGAATTAATATAGCCCCTTCTTTGGCTTGCTACCAAATTTTACAATATTATTGTTAATTATAGTCTATAAGTTACAATTGTTATATTTTCCCCATGTATCACCATACTCTTAACACCTTATCATACAAGAATTTTCCTGCATTTACGTTATTATCCATAATCCTCGTCTACCACCAAAATGACTACTTTACATTCCCTATATTATCCTCCAACTGTTCTCAAACTAACATTAACCTCCCTAGACTATTTGTTTCAGCCAAAATCACATCCAAAAATCAAGAGTGTTTGCTACACTCATGATAACGTGCTACCATAAACT
>JAQZBX010087727.1:0-12820 GCA_029593785.1 Cabassous unicinctus | reverse complement strand
GCTACTCAGGAGCGGATGACGGCATGACCCAGGCCCTGCCCAGCTGACACTCCAGCCTGGGGCGTGGCTTCAGGGAGTGATGCTAAGATGCAGGGACAGCTGAGGGAGAACGCCCTTCCGTGCTCAGAGTCCAGGGTGGGCCTTGGCGTTATGTCCTCGGGGTACTGGGGGCGAGCGCGGCCGGCAGGCGTCCCGCAGCAATGCTTCCTGCTGCCTAGCCTTGCTGGGATCCTGACAAATGGTCCACGCCCAGGTCTCCAGTCATCCTCTGGCATCTGTGTGCATCCTGGCATCCCTCCAATAACTGACCTATCGCTTAAGCTCGCCCAAGCTGGTTTCTGTGGCTTGAGCATTCCATGGCACCGGGACTCCTGGAGGTGGGGGCGGCCTGGATGGGCAGCGGCACACGTCTGCGTGATGGATGCTGCCGAGCCGCTGAAATGCGATTCTCGGGGTTTTGTCTTCTGACACCAGCTGCCATTCTTGCAGTGGCAACTTTGGGCATTTTTTATGAGAGGATCATCATGGTGTGCTATCAGGAGACCTGAGGTCCCAAGGACTACTATCCTTGGTGACCAGCTCTTTCCTGTCCCTCTCTCTCTGTCTGTCTCTCACTTGCACTCACTCAGCAGTTACTAAGCACATGCCTGTGCTCCCAGATTAGCTGGCTCAATTTGGGTTTCGGCATCAACCAGACATCATATCTGGATCCTGCCTTCTGAGGCAAGCACTGAGACTTGGGTATATGACTCTCGGCCACACGTCTAGAGTCCCCTTTCCCTCTTTTGCTAAGCTTCCCATCCTGAACCCCCTTTTTTCCCTCGAGCAGTTGGTCGCAGTTTAAATCTTAACAAGAAGGAGTGACCTCAGCTAGTCCTCAGGAGGCTGTGCTGCTTGTGCAAACATCCCCACCCTCACCCTAACAGAGCAGGTGGGCGGCAGCTGTACCTTTAGCTAAAGGGCTGTTCCAGAGACTTTAGAACAAAGACATTGGCTTCCAAACTCCGGAATCCAAGTCCTAAGAAGAACCCCCACATGGCAGTTTCTTAGGGGAAATAAGACAAAAGTAGCTGAGGATCTTGAATGAGAGCATGAAGTCAGCCTCGGGGGCCTTGGCCCCGCTCTGCAGAGTTGCTGGGCACGGGTGTCCTCCCACGGGCAGGGCAGGTCCTGGTTTTCCTCACAAGTCCTGCACCCAGCACGGAGTAAGCGCTTAACTGCAGTTTTGTGTGGAATGAATGGGCTCCTCCTTCCTGGTCTACATTCAGGAAATTCATTCTCTTAGTCCTCAGATCTGGAGAGGCTTTGGAATAGCGAGGGCTAACCAAGGAATTCACAGAATTAAAGTCCAGCGACATTCCATCTGTTCATTACGTGGTTGCAGATTTGGGTTTTCGACTCTACCACACTTACAAAATCCATAGGAGTTAGAATTATATAAAACAGAGCCAATTTATTAATTTACAATGTGCTATTACCTAGAGCAGCTGTCAGCAAATGGTGTTCTCTTCCCAGGTCTTTCCCAGGTAACTAAATTCAGATCAGAACACTGGTGGGTGAACATATAATTAGACTCCAAAGGGAGCTGTATGTCCCTAAGAGAGATTTCTAACAAGCTCTGGTAGCTTAACAGAAATACCTGTCTTCACTCTAGGGAGAAAGAATATTTCTAGTCAGCAATTATCTGAGAGAAAATAGCACCGTCTAAAGCCTGATTTGGGGACTTCCAGCTTTTATGTTGTTTAAGTTTTTTCAAGGTCCCGGCCTTCCATGAGTCCAGAAGGCCTCTACTGCCCACAGCAGTATCAGATAATAGTTTTGTTGACCTTGGTATGCATTTATATCTATGCATTATCCTTCCAAGGTATTTTATATTTTGAAGCTCACCTCAAAATGTGGCCCTCAAAGCATTACTTCTCAGAGAAGGATATCCAAGGCCAGGGAGGGTGGGGGAAAGTATTTCTTGGTCGGAAGGCAATTTTTCTGTCACCATCTGTCTGACATCGTCCCATGTGGGCTATAAGTAAGATCTGTTTGTGCTTTTAGGATCCAGGACTGTTCGTGTGGAATTCCATAACCGTTGGCCACATTTGATGGGAGAAACACTGGCCTATTGTTCCTTAGCTATGTTTTCCTAAACTCCATTTTTGCCTCTTGACTGTCCAACTTCCTAAGCCCATTTCCATGTCAGGGTCTCTGCTGCTGCTCTTCCTTTGCCCAGAAAGCTCTTTTCTTAGGTACCCCTTCCTTCAAATCTCTGCGCAGCAGCACCTCCTCAGAGAGAATGCTCCCCCTCAGCCTACCATGGCAGCCCATCACTCTATCTCTTCATCCTGCCTTATTTTGCTTATCACCTCCTGCCCATACATTATACATTTAGTTTTTCATTATCTTTCTCTCTCTCTTCGATGGTGGTATTATATATACAGAATATCAGATTTGCCATTTTAACCATTTTTACGTGTACAATTCAGTGGCCTTAATTCCATTCACAATGTTGTGCTATCATCAACTCCATCCATTTCTAAAACTCCTTCATCACCCCAAACAGAAACTCTGACCCATTAAGCAATAACTAGCCATTGCCACCACCCCCTGCCCCCACGCCCAGCTCCTGGTAACCTCTAATCTACTTTCTGTCTCTATGCATTTGTTTATTCTAGATATCTCATATAAGTGGAATCATACAATATTTGTCCTTTCGTGTGTAGCTTATTTCACTTAGCACAGTGTTTTCAAGGTTCATCCAGGTTGTAGCATGTGTCAGAACTTCATTCCTTTTTATGCCTAAATAATTATCATCTCCCTTGAATGTTAGCATCACAAGGGCAGAGGCTTTGTTTTCATCTCTAATTCTCAGATCAGTGCCTGGCACCTATTAAGCTCTCAGTAAATATATGTCAAACAAGTGGATGAATGCATGAACATATCAATCCCAGGTTCAGAGGTTATTTCTCTTGGATTATTTTGTCAGCTGGCCCCACTCTTTTCTTTGTTTTTCTCCCCCTCCTTTCCTTCTTATTTTTCCTTCCTAAAATAAGCATTTATTGCACTGAAATCCCCAGAATGGAAAAGGTTAATTCTGAAATGGTTTTCTATGGACCAAGAGTATTATCCATGAGTTCTTGCTACCTTCCTTCCTAGAGGGTGTTCTTTTCTGCTGGTGGGTTCTCCATATTTTAGGAGTTTAGTGATTACACCATCACCCTGTCCACCCAACTTGAAGGATGCCAATAGTGAAACAGCTGAGCTCACGAAGACAGCAGTCATGCAGGTCTGATTCTCTAACCGGCCCCCAGTGCCTGGTACGTGGAAGGCACTTAGTAAACATTTGTAGGATGAGTGGATGTGAATGAACAATAGGCCTTTGGATTAGGAGATATCTAGGTAAGGCACATTAGAGGTAAAATGCATGGAAAAACCCAATGCCCCACAGAATTGTTTTAAAAATGTTATAGCTAAAATTCATGTCCTTCCCTTAATTCAAGATCCTTTTCCTGTTCCCCTTATTTAGCTACAAAGGGAAATGAGAACAAATTAACCAAATCATTGTTTAATATCTGATCATTAATTATCATTTATTCAAAACATAAGGTCTGTAATTTAGCTTTAGACATACTGTCATAGCAAGGCAGGAAAAATATTTATCATAATAATGTTACTTTCCCCTCATGTTTAATTTTTAAAATAACCAAAGTACATTCATATGTTCAAAAAAGATACTTAGGGAAAAATAGCCTTTCTCTCATCTCTGTTTTGCAGTTCCTAGGTTACTCTCTCTGGATATAACCACAGTTCCCAGTTTCTTATGTAGCCTCCTAGAGTTTGTCTATCACTGCACAAACATATGTTTAGCTATTCTTTTTTAAAAATATATAAATTGTACATTCAATACTAGATACGACTAAATATAATAGCAGTTGCTAATACTGTTCTTTTTCTTAGCATGCTGGTATTTTGTTTTTACAGGCCATGATAGCTCATTTTCTTCTTCCCAAAGTTTAGGAAAGGCAATTTTAGGCTGTTTCTACACAAAATCCACTCCAATCCAGTGGGTAAGCCAACATGGGAATCAGTTACTCTGAGGAGTCAAATATTCAAAAACCAAAACATTCATCCTTTAATTCTGAGGGAGAGTTGGGGGGAAAGGCTTCTGATTGCTGTTAGAGTTTCACCCTGCCCTATCTGAAAACACACTTGCCAGTTCATTAGAGACAAATAATACTAGGTGGCAGCAGGTGAGTGTGCTTACAACAGGGTGTGGAGAGAACAAAAGGATTTTGGGGAGCAGCCAGTTGACTGCAGTTTAGAAATTCTCGTCTTGTGCAGAGCCAGCCTGAATAGTTTCCTTCCTTCACTATTCTACCCACGAATTGTTAAAACAAAAATAAAGGGTGGCTGTTTTCCTGTCTGGTACGGTCTCCGATCTGCAAGCCCCAGTCCTGGCGGCAGTCTCCCGCTCCCTCTCCTTTATAGGGAGCCCCAGGCACCACACCGGAGGTCCCCGGGCAGGGACGGTGTGTCCTGCGATGGCCAATGGTCGCCGCCGGTTTTTAAGCCCGGGACAGACGAGACCTCTCGCCACTATGAGGTAAGTAAGCCCTTCCACCTCCTGATGATTCTGAGCTTCTCTCTGATAGTCTCCCAGCACCGCTCCCTGGGAATTTTCCAGGGCTTATTCACTAGCATGCGCTGGCGATGTGAGCGTGTGAACATCGATCCTGGCTTGTGTTAAACAGCTGGAATGTTGGCAGTGGGGCGTGCCCGGCCCCCGACGCCCCCCAGCTGCTGGTGCGGTGCCTCGAGCTGCAGCTTCTGGAGGCACAAAGCGCCTCAGCCAGAGGCAGCAGGAGGCCCGGAGCGGGCGGCGCGCAAGAGACCCGGAAGGAGGAGACGCGCCCTCCTGTGGCCGAGAGCGAGACTGCACGCAGGGAGAGGGCCGCCCGGGCCCGGGAGAGGGACCGTTTTCTCTGCAGTTTGCTCGCCTCCACGTGGAAACAAAACAAAGCCAACCTTCAACCTCTGCTGCTTACCACCTTGCCGTCGCTGCAGAAGGGAAAGAAGAGCTGGGGTTCTTCCTGCTTCAGCTTTCGCACATGTCCTTCCCCAGCAGGCGGGCACTCCTCGGGGTCTGCTGGGATTCGTACTTGCCATTTCTGACCCGGAAGCCGATGCGGTGTGCTCTCTGACACACTGTGACCAGGCCTCTTCCCTGTCTCCTGTCTTTCAGTGGTTGCAAATTGCGGTTTCTTAGCACGGACTTTCACAGTCTTCCCCATCCATCTGTGCCTGTTTTTTTCAGGAGTCTCAAATACTGCATGTGCAAACATCAGTCTCTCTCACTCTTTCTCTCTCTCTCTCTCTCTGCAGATCACAAGCTATTACTGGATAATAACATCAACTTAGAAAGTTGCTATCTGCATTTTTTGAAAGAATGAAATAGAATAGAATGGAATACAAAATACAGAGAACATTGAACATATTAAGAGTATTATTTCATTAAAAAAAAAAACGGTTTCAGTTGTGTGTCTGTGTGTGTATGCATGGTGTTGTGATGTAAAGCTTACTTACTTTGGATCATGCACAAGAAGTTTGAAAGTCTCGCTGCTAGGTTCTCCAGGTTTGGGGGCAGGGAGGAGTTGGCATACTGGAGGAGGGGAAAGAGAAGGGGGAATCTAAGGTGACTGTTAACTGTAGGTTCATTGTGGAAATCTGTCTGTCCCCAGCCTTGCCCTGATTCATTCTGGTTGCATCTGAAGCTGGTGGTCTCTGTTGTGGTGGCGTCCCTGCATGGCTGCGGTTGGTGGTTGTTTGGGCTGTGTTCAACTGAGGACAGCCAGCCAGAGGAGCTACCACATTTCCATTTGGCCTCTGCAGTGGTATTTGTCCCAGCCTCTTCTGGTTGGAGCTCTGCCATCTGGCTTGACAGCTGCCTGGGCAGCCCCACAGCTCCTGCCCCTACGCTGACCTCTGTGTTCACGTGGAACACTCTCAGTTTGCCCCCATTTTCTTTTCCTGTCCCTTCAAGTTCATGGGCATGGATCATCCAACAGGTCTCCTGTCTACAGAAACATCTAGGCCTGGATTGGCCACAAGTCTCCCTTCAAATATTCCCCTAAACATCCAGAGACAAATATGCAGTAGACCCTGTGACAAGGACAACACATGTCACTCCCAGACTTCCAGAATGTTCTCCCAGGAGTCCTCTCAGCAGACTACACTCTGCTAGTGACACCAGACTGGGCTACAGAGTTTGGTAGTGCAGCGAGCATCCAGCAGGGAAATAAGGTTACCGTTTCTCTTCTTACAGGCCTCCCCCCCCAGCCCCCTCTGGCCCTACATTTTTAGGTGAAAGAGAGTGCTTCCTCCTCCTCCCTTTATAAGGAAATGGCTTTCCACCACGAACATTACCCTCTCCCCAAGTCCAAACACCACCGTCACCCTCAGTCCTCTTGGGTAGATGAAGGGGACAGCACAACTGGTCTGAACTGGCCTGCAAGGAGGAGGCTCTCCTCCACTGCTGATGCCTCTTGAACTTAGAGCATGAGGTACTTAGGACCTCTCTGTCCCTAGCTGTGGGACTTAGCTCTAATTCAGGGAAAACAGGAAAAAGATCCCACTTATCCTGTTGCACAACTTTTTTTTAGTAAAATGTCTCTCGTCTTTCTCCCATGTACCTTTTCTCCAGCCATGCTAATCTCACCCATTTTTGTCTTCCATTCCTTCCTACTTGTGCTATTCCTGCCACCTGGAGTCTCTTTTCCTATCACCCATTCCTTGCAACTTCCTAAAAACTGCCTTGGAGCAGCTGATTGGGAGCCGACCTCAACCCCTGTGGGCCCCACAATTGGCCTTCTTGTCGACGATAAGATTTGTTTCATTTTACCTCACAGTGAAATGCATGGTTTGTCTGCCTCCTCCACCAAACCGCATGTCCTACAGGACACGGAACACATAGAGCTATCCTTGTGTCCCATATAGAACTTTCCATACAGAAGGTCCTCAAAAATATGTCCTCAGCTTACTGAATGACAAAAAGGAGTTCCTTGGTATCTGGGAAGAATCCTATATGATTGTCTGGTTGCAATTTAGGATTGTTAGTGTGAGCCAAGAGCTGCAGACTGACTTCAAATGTTGGTTCTATCAACTCTCAAATAACAACACCTTACATTTACTTAGAGTTTTAAAAATGTTCAAGTTCACATGGTTTCATTGGAAACATTTCTTCTGTCCTGGAAACAGCTGAGTGAACTAGATTGGACAGATGTCGGTATCCTTATGTTTAACTAAGGAGAGTGTTCAAAGAGTGTGTGTGACGTGCCCAAGATTACCTCTTGACTTTTTGCTCAGATCTCTGACATTTTTCTGTCAGGTCAGCTTTCCGGCTCATGCTTTCTGGGTAAGTAAGTGACGCCACCTCCTTTCCCAAGGTCTACAGTGAGTTGAGGTAGTTATTTTCCCCCATCAATTGTGGTCCCATCCCCAGCTGGCTGGTAACTCACTGACTCTGTGAACTCAAGCAAGCCATTATCCTACACCCACATCTCAGTTCCTTCATGCCCCCAAATAAAGGTGACAATCGATGCCACTGCCTCAAACAGGATTGTGAAGATTAATGAGATAATGCAGGGGATGTGCCCTGAACCCCTGGGATGAAAGACTTAGTAGAAGCACAGACTAATTATACTTCCTTAACAGTTTCAAAAGAGCCTCTGGGAATGCTAGTTCTTCCTTCTAAATTTGGAGAGGTCGCCTGCCTGGGATGAATGCATTCCTCTTTGCTGGCAGTCCCGCGGTCTCCTGCTACTGCTGCTCTTGATGGCTCTGATGCAGGCAGCTTGGTCTGCATGGTGATCTCATCAGCAGTAGAAGGGAGAGCCCTCCAAAGGCATTGCCTCCCATCTTCCATGCTCATGGAAAGCAGTGCCTGTGACCTTTGGGACAGGCATCAGATGGGGATCTGTTAATCTTAGGGAATTTGGGCACCGTCCCTGGTCTCATGGTGGGCTTGTGGTATAGTTATGGTCAGCAAGAATGTAAGAAGTTTGCTGGGACCTTCCAGGAAAGATTTTTCCTCTCTGGCAAGAGGATGGCCCAGGAGAGATCCTGTCCTTCTGGCCCTGTCCTCTGCTTCCTGCCTTTGAACGCAGTGTGAGGCTGACGTTTGGAGCCACTGTTGCCATCTTGTGACCTCAGGGGAAAACTGGGAGTCTTGCCACCACATTGAGTCTGACACCATTGAGTCCTTGAAGCAACATGGGATTTCTTGTTTGTGATTAAAAGGCTTAGGCCACTGCTAGTATGCTTTTCTGCTACTTAAAGAGAAATATTCCTGACTGATAGACTCCCATTGCCCACCAAGGGGGTAGTTCAGGCCCAGGAGGCAGTTATGGGCTCTCTGACCTAGACTTTTTCTCTAGAGGTTTTGGAACATTAGAGTTTTTTACAGAAAATCTTTAGCTTTGCTCATTTTCTACCCTGCATTGACATCCTTCTGGCCACTCTCTTCCCCAGCTACTGGTCAAATAATCCATTGTGAATGTAGGAATAAAATCAGTTCAAGAGCCATCTTCCAAGCAATAAGTAAGTGAGCTTTGTCTTTGCTCTTTGCCCATTTCTTAGCTTCCTGATCCAGATATCCAGAGCCCTCAGCATCCTTGACTGTCTGCCCCAATGCTTACCTCCATTGAAGCCTCCCAGGCCAGCCTCCCCTGTCCTCATCCAGCTTCTCTCTTTCACGTCCAAGTTCTTCAGAGCCCAAACTGGTGATGCTTTAACGTTATTTTTGGCACCTTCCCATGCCCCTTTTCTGTTTTCTGCCATCTTTATAAGAATAAGTCTAGTGGCTTCTTGCTTTTCAGCAAGGTACCACTAATTCTAAGGGATTTAGTTGTTGTATTAGTCAGCCAAAGGAGTGCTAATGTGAAACACCAAAAATGGGTTGGTCTTTATAAAGGGTATTTATTTGGGGTAGAAGTCCACAGTTACCAGGCCATAAAGCATAAGTTTCTTCCCTCACCAAAGTCCAATGTCACATGTTGGAGCAAGACAGCTGCCGACATTTGCCCAGGGTTCAGGCTTCTTGGGTTCCTCTCTTCCCGGGGCTGCGTTTCTCTCCGGGCTTAGCTCCTGTTTCCTCCACAAGGTCAGCTGTAGGAGATTAGGTGAACGGTTAGCTTCTCTTCTCCTGGGGCCTTCTTTCCAACATCAAAGCTGCTTCTCAAAGACTGCTTCGTCTGTCCTTTGCCTTGCCTTTTATATTCGATTCCCCACCCACCAAGGGGTGAGGCTCAACGCCCTACTAACGTGGCCTAGTCAACGCCCTAATCATAACTTAATCATGCCCAGATTAACAGATCAGATTACAAGCATGATCCAATTATATTTTTGGAATTCATAATTACATCAAATTCTCCAACGGTTACAGTTGTTTTGTTTCTGAAATGGGCATTACAATGTTTTGTCTGAGCAGAGACAGAGGTGTCCATCCTCTGCTCTCTTGGGATCCCCTCTGGCTCTGTAGTCTACACCTGTTGGGGCCATTTTCTTCCTGGCTCTATCAAAATGGTCATTGCTTCAGTGCCCTGCTCACTGCTGCAATGGGAAAAAAAAAAGTCTCAAAAAAGGTGGTTTATCTTACCCAGGCTCTTAGTGTTTTAAGAGAGGATCTGTGTGGGAATTGCTGATAAGTTTTGAGACCTTTTCTGGACCCCAGTGTGGACAGTCAGCTGCTCCACCTTCACGAACAGTCCTTGAAATGAATACAGACCGTCCACAGTCCGGCTCTCTCTCAGTTGGAGAGAATCTCTTGTTTCAGATTCACTGTGTATTAGGGTACAGTTTTAGCCAAGACCATCAACATTTAATGATTAGCTGCAGAAAGGAAATAAGAAGATGAACCTGCTTGTTGTAGCAAACAGAATTTTGAAAGCAAATGTAGATTTCCAAGCCACAGTTTGAAATGGAGGCTGTCTTCCTGAAACCTATGGGTCTCAGAAGCCAGCAGACACCATGAGATACTTAAAGGAATGATAAAGTAGTTGAGCTAATTAAATACAACAAATTAGGAAGATTCATGGTGAAAGGGATACTTCCAAGGACCATTTGTTTAACTGTAAGGGATATCATTTCAAACAATAAAGTTGGCTTAGAGAACCTCCCAGGCATTAAGTGGCTTTGGAGAAGACTTTAGATTGGCTTTCTCTCTATGCATAAGATACAAATCTGTGCTTTGATTTCATTCCAACACAGAGACACTTAGTCCCCATGAGATTGTAATGTGCTGGTTCTTAAGTAATTAGGACTTCTTCCCAGCCCAAATGAGAAAATTGGCTTTGCCTTCTGTTTGGAAAGAAAGTCAAGTAAATATGGAAGCCAGTAGATACCTAAACTGAAAGCCAACTCATTAAGACTAATAACAAATGAATAAACAGAAATTCTTTTGAGGGATGTGATACGTGCTCACAATCATTGATAACATGGTTATGTACACATAGAGTCTCACTTGTTTAGAATAGCAGGGTAGTTTTAGCTTTTACTTTTGCCTCTTAGGTCTTAGACTTCTCATTCTGTCCTCAGTGATTAATGATATTCTCTTACTTCAAACACCTTAACCTGGCTCTGGTGACTGGCTGCTCCTTTGGATGTCCTGATGTGGTTATTGAATGGAAGGGCATTAATGGACCATGGAATAGTTGGCACCCATATTTGGACTGAATGATTCAGATTGACCAATAAGGTGAGTGAATGTATGGTTTGGTAACTGGCCATGAGATGAGTCAACACTAACAGACTCAGTTGTTCTACAACATTGTTTAGTATGAGATGAGAGACACAGAAACAATAGGAGTAAGATCCAGTCTTATTTCTATAATGTTCTCAACAAGTATCTGTAAGGCCCTGCTATGTGTTGGGTGCTATACTAGGTTCTGAGAAGGTGTCAGAGGAGGATTCAAAGATGAACAAGAAAATGCTTCTGATCTTGATGGGTTTTCATTGAGCAAAAGAGAGAGTTTGGGCCCTGTATTCGGTTCCTAGGGCTGCCATAACAAAATATCATGAACTAGGTGGCTTAAAACAATGGAAATTTATTCCCTCTAATCTTGGATACCAGAAGTTTGAAATCAAGGTGTCAGCAGGGCCATGCTTCCTCCTGGAGGCTCTAGGGATGGCCCCTTCCTTGTCTCTCCAGCTTCTGGTGGCCCCAGCATTCCTTGGCTTCTGGCAGCATCACTCCAACCTCTGCCTTTCCTTGGCCATCTTCTCTTGGTGTCTCCATCTTCCTATGGTGTTCTTCTCAGTGTTCTCCTCTCTCTGTCTGTCTATTTATATCTTTTCTCCGCTTTTTATAAGGACACCAGAAATATTGAACTAGGGCCCACCCTAATCCGGTATGACCTCATCTTAACTTGACTTCCCTGGCCTGTGCGGGGAACACAAGAAATCAGACTCCCAAAGTCTCCAAACAGAAGAAGGAGGAGGAGGAGGAGGAAGAGGAGGAAGAGGAGGAAGAGAAGAAGCAGAAGAAGAAGCAGAAGAAGAAGCAGCAGAAGAAGAAGAGGAAGAAGAAGAGGAAGAAGAGGAAGAGGAAGAAGAGGAAGAGGAAGAAGGAGAAGGAGAAGGAGAAGGAGAAGGAGAAGGAGGAGAAAACAGGCTGGGCCAAGCGGTGGATGCAATACAACTGACATTTTGTCAATGTCATGCCCATCTTTAGCAAGAAGGGCCCAATGCCAACTCCTAAGTCCTTTGTAACCTGGCTTTCTCTAATAAGGCCACTTAGCCAAGTCAAACAACAACAACAACAAAAAAAACCCTATTTCAAACAAGGGCACAGTTACAGGTACTAAGGGTTAGGATTTCAAAAATTGGGGACACAATTCAAATTTTACTCAACTCAGGGAAGAGCTCTGGAAAGCATCAAGGATTCAAATGCAGGAATGTGCAGGACCATTGTGTAAAGAGTCACCTAAACTTGCCAAGCAGGCTGAGGAATAGTACAAAGAATACACTTAGGACACCAAACACTCCACCCAGTAATGTTGACAAAATCAACAGGACAGGATTAGAAGGAAATGAAGCAATGTATTCCCAGTATGGAAGCGAATAGAAAGAAAGCATTCTTTTTCCTTCTCTTGTCCCTAGAGTTAAGTACACATGCCCCATGCTTGAAGTAGGACTGCAGCAGAAGTGATATGATTATTAAGTTCAAAAGCAGATGTCAGGGCACTTTATATCGCAAGTAGATGCATTTTCCTTTTTCCTGCCTTTTTGTGGTGTTGGAGGGTACCCTAGTATGCACTTTACTTTAATGCTAGAGAAATTGAGGAATAAAATGAGCAAAGAAAACAGGGAACAGGTAATTTGGGTTTGTTCTTGGCTGAGAAAAACACAGAAATGGGACCTTTCATGTTTTATTCTGACTCCTCAAGAAGAGCTCACTGGAATGAGAAGAGTCAGAAATTCAAGGCAGTTGTCTCTCCTGGAATAAAGATGTACATTTGGTTTCACTTCCCCTGTATCTCTAGGATACTTGAAAATGTCCTGTTTGGAGGACGGAGGCCTCAGCACCAGTGGATGGACTGCCAGTGCCATGGGAGGTTTGGACGCCGTGTGTGGGAAATCAGAGGAGGTGGTTGCTGCCTCTGGATCAGCGACTTCATGACATGACGCTTGAAGGAAGAGTTTACTTTTGATGGGTGGAAGTGGAAGAGAAAAGCCACAGACTACAATCCTATTTTATGTCTGTAACCTTGAAAATGTATGCTGTTAATTTTGAAGAGAAATGGAAGAAGGTGAATTGGCCAGTGAAATCCATTCTTGT
>JAQZBX010087726.1:0-12833 GCA_029593785.1 Cabassous unicinctus | reverse complement strand
TTTCATTTTCATTCAGCCCAAAATATCTTCTGATATACTTTTTTTTCCTTCTTTGACCAATTGGTTATGTTAGGAGTGTGTTTTTAATCCACATATTTGTGAATTTCCTATTTTTTTCTGTTCTTGATTTCTAATTTAATTCCTTTTTGGGCAGAGAACAATCTTTGTATGAATTTCAATTTTTTAAAATATATGACCTAGCATATGGTCTATAGTGGAGAATGTTTTATGTGAGTTTGTGAAAAATGTCTATTCTGCTATTGTTGTTGGTTTCTTTAGATGTCAGTGCAGTCTTCTTGGTTGTTCACGTTGTTCAAGGTTTCTAATTCCTTGTTGATTTTATTTCTATTTGTCTATCCCTTATTGAAAGTATTGATATATGCAATTATCATTATTGAATTGTCTATTTCTCCTTTCATTTTTCTCAGTTTTTTCCTCATATATTTTGGCTCTGTTGTTAGATGTATATTTGTTTATAATTGTTACATCTCTTTTGGAATGACCTTTTTTCATTGTAAAATGTCCCTCTTTATCTCTAGTAACAATTTTTGGCTTCAAAGTCTATTTTGTCTGATATTAGTGTAGCCACTCATACTCTTATATTGTTGCTATTTTCATGGTATTTTTTAAAATCCCTTTATATAGGACTATTTGTATCTTTGGATTTAAGTGTATTTCTGGTAGATAGCATTTGTTCTGGTGGACACTGAAATTTTATCAAGCCTGGCAATCTCTGCCTTTTTATTGGAGTGTTTAATCCAGTCACATTTAATATTATAAATGATACAGTTGGAATTAAATTTGCCATTTTGCTATTTGGTTTTGGTGTATGTCATTTCTCCTTGTTCCTCTGTTCCTCCTTTATGGCCTTTTTATTGAGTGAATTTTTTCTAGTGTACTATTTTCATTCCTTTATTGATTTTTAACTATCTAATTCTGAGTTATTTTCTTCATGGCTCTTCTAGGGATTATAATATGCATTTTAATTTATCAGGATATATTTATGTTTAAAATGCTGTTCCAGTAACATCTATAAACTTTTTCCAATATAGTTCCTTTGCAATTATTGTCAAATTTATTATTACTAATGTTATCAGCCCAACAACACACACTTTCTGCCCTTTGTCTTCTGATGAAAATTCAGAAATTAAATGGTTCCATTGTACATAATGAGTCATGTTATTGATTGAATCATGTCTCCCACAAAGACATGTTTATATCCTAAACTCTGGACCTGTGGATTTGAACTCATCTGTAAATAGGAAGGGTAAAGATACTATTAAGATGATACCAATCTGGATCTGGTTGGGTCACAATTCAATATGATTGGAGTCCTTATAAGCAGAGGAAATTTGGACACAATCAGGAGCAGGAGACAGATAGCCATGTGATGGAGGCAGAATTTTAGTTATGGATTACCAGCAAGGCACCACTAAAATGCTACAGATTTAGGAGAAAGTATGGCCTGCTGACATCTTGAGTTTGGACTTTTAGCCTCCAAAACTGTGAAGCAATAAATTCCTGTTGTTTAAGCCAATCAGGTTGACGTATTTGTTATAGCAGCCCTGGCAAACTAAGACAAGTTGTTTTATCTTGCTGCCTTTGAGTTTGGACTTTCAGCTTCCAAAACTGTAAAGCAATAAATTCCTGTTGTTTAAGCCAATCAGGCTGAGGTATTTGTTATAGCAGCCCTGGCAAACTAAGACAAGTTGTTTATCTCTTGCTGCTTTCAAGATTTTCTCTTTGTTGTTGGTTTTTAACAGTTCAACTGTTAAAATATGTCTAGAGGGTGATGTGTCTAGATGTGGATAACTTTGTGTTTCTTTTTAATTTTGTAGTTTATTGAACTTCTTGGATTTATAGATTAATGTTTTCCATGATATTTGGAAGTTTGGGTCATTATATCTATGAATATATTTTCTGTCCCATTCTCTCTCTCTCGTCTCTCCTTCTGTACTCCTAGTATCTGTATGTTTTATGTACATTGGTTTCCCAAATATCTTTGAGGCTATGTTCATTTTTCTTCATTCTTTTTCTTTCTGTTCCTCAGGCTAGATAATCTCAATTGACCTATCTTCAAGTGCTGATTCTTTATTCTGAATGCTTATATATGCTTCTGTTTTTTGTTATGGGTTGAATTGTGCCCTGCTCCAATATTTTCTGGTTTTAACATCTCCCTTCCCATTCCATGAATGAGACCATATTTTGAATTTGAATCTTTGAAAATGTGACGGGTTAAGATGAGGCCAAACTGAATTAGGATAGGCCCTAATCCAATAATTCTGGTATCCTTATAAGAAGAGGAAATTTGAACACAGAGATAGACAAACACAGTGGAGAACATCATGTGATAAATGAGGCAGAAATTTAAGTGCTACAATTGCAAGCCAAAAAATGCCAAGGATTGCTGGCAAACACTATAAGTTAAAATACAAAAAATGAATCTCTGCTACAAGTTTCAGACAAAGATTAACCCTGCCAACACCTTGATTTCAGATTTCTAGTTTTCAGAACTGTGAGAAAATACACTTCTTTGTTTAAAGCCACCAAGATTGTGGTACTTTGTAATAGCAGCCCAGGAAAGTAATACAGTTCTCTCTAGTACATTGTTTTCAAGTATGTTATTGTACTTATCAATTCCAGAATTTTTCATTTAGTTCTTATTTTTATTTATATTTTTATGGATATTCTATATTTATTATACATTGCCATCTAACATTTCTTTATTTCTTTAAAAATAGTTTTCTTTCATTTTTGAACAAATTAAAAATAGCTGCATTGACGTTTTTGTCTGCTAAGTCCAACATCTGGGTCCCCTCAAAAGCAGTTTCTTTTGCCTGCTTTTTTCCTGTGTATGGTTCTGATTCTCCTGTTTCTCTGCATGTCTTGTAATTTTTTGGTTGAAAAATGTAAGTTTTAGATATCATAGCAACACTGGATTTGATATTCCTCCCCCATCCCTCTGGCCTTGCTCTTGTTGCTGTTTTCTGTTGGTTTGCTTAGTGACTTGCCTGGAATAATTCTGTAAAGTCTGTTTCCCCTTCAGTATGCAGTCACTGATGTCATTGCTAAGTTTTTTCTTACCTTATTTTCATTTTAAATTTTGGCTTCCTTGTTGTCATCCCTAGATCAGCATAATTTCGTAGTCAACCAATGACTGATAAGAATTTGTTATTACTCCTACTGAAATAAAGCTTTCCCACATTATTGTTGCATATGTGTGTTTTTGGGGAATGCTTCTATAGTTCAGTGAGTTTACAAGTCTGCTGTGCATTTAGCAAAGGATTAGTACCTTTAAAGAACCCTCTCTGGTTGTTGCTAAGGAGATGCAGTCTTAGATATGTATACAGCCTTTTGGATCACCAGAGAAGAGTGAAAATAACAGGACTTGCTCTAACTGTCTCCTTCCTTGGATGTTTTTGTTAAGTTTCTGGCAGGACTGCCATTTTATATTCCTGTACTAGTATCATGGAGATGTTAGCCTGCCAGATTTCTCACCAGTGTGAGCTCTATTATTCTTTCCATGCTCTTCTCCAAATAGTTAACCACCTAAAGCAGGGGTTCTTAACCAGTGGTCCATGGAAAGATTTAGGGGATCCATGAACTTAAATTGAAAAAAATCAACTAATCTTTATTTTCTCTGACCTCCAATGTTGAGTGTTATTAAACTATCTGCCACTACATTCTGAGAAGGGGTCTGTGGTTTTCACCTGTCTGACAAAGGGGTCCGTGGGACAAAAAAGGTTAAGAACCCCTGACCTAAAGCAAGGTCATATACCACTAGTTCTCATGGCCTGTCATGCTCTCCCTAGGAAGATCCTCTGCTGCATGGAACTGTAGCCATGGGGATGTGGGAACCGACAGTCTTCATGGGCTGCTTTGCATACCCAGTATAGAACTTCTGCAACATAGAGCTATAGGAGATGGGAGCAGCCCTTAGCTTTAAAGTCACAGACTCCCATTTCTGAGCTCTCTAGGTCATAAAATAATAACTCAGATAGGATCAATGTTTTGTCCAATATTGCGTAACTTTAACATGGCATAAGTATTTTAAAATCATGTTTGCATGATTACAGATTATTTAGCCACACAATTCATAGCCATAGAAATATTCAAAGTGGAAAAGCAGGCTATGGAATGAATTACTAGATTAATTTCCCCCACAAACTGGAATCCCATATTCCCAATATACATTGTGGAGTATCCAGATAAATATCTGTAAATGGTTAAGTTCATGACTGTTTTCTTGTTATTAAATAATATGTAAATATAACTGCCCAGAAAAATGAGGGAAGTAAACAGTGCATAACATTTAAAACTTAAAAGTAAAGTTTCTGCCCTACTTATTAGATGATAGTATAGACAATAAATTCAGAAGCAGTGAATTCACTATGATATGCATCACTAATGTGTAGTAAAATAACAATTGACTAAAAGTCTCTATCAAGAATAGCCAGAATGTAATCTTGCTGATGTCTGTATAACTCTCTTGGCTACAAAAGAGAGAAAGATAATTGGATAATGGTGACTAGAGAAAGGTAACCTAAATATGGTAGGCAATTGTGGTTCCTTTGTCCTATTTGGGTCATGTAACAAGATAATGGTCCCGCTACCTCACTGAATATCATAAAAAAAGTAATTGTTCACTTACTTTTCCTGAATTATGTTCCTGTGTGTATTGCTAATGTTTTATTGAGGACATAATAATAAGGGAAACTTTTGAGCTCAGAAATATTTTTGATTTATAAGCGTTATTGAAATGAAAAGTAAAAATTATGGAAATTTAATCACAATTGCAAAAATACTAACGATAGATTTTTAAGTGTTTCCTTGAATCACTACTAAGCAAAAAACAGAATTCATATCTGCACTCAAATCCACCCAATAATATGAAGATTAATTTCACTTGATAGACACTTTCTAGTTCTGTTAGTAACAAATTTCCAATCTGTGCCAAATTTAACACAAACATTTTATTTACCAGATTTTCCTAACTTTGCAAGTAATTGATTTTTTATTCATTGGTCTTAATACATTCAGTTCTGATATTAGATCCATCACCAATTAAACACCTGTGATATGCAACTTTATGCTGATCCATTGTGAAAATTTCCAAAAAGGATACATTAGTGTTTTATGAAATAGCCACTCAACTCCCATTAAAATTAATGGAAATTACATGGCTAATTTCCTAAGTGCCAGCATGAAAATCGCCCCATTCTGTTAAATAGCTCTCCAAATTTCTCATTTCTTTTCTGGTATGCCAACTGTTCATAAGTAGACTGTGCCACCTGTTTGAGTACATATTTATCTATATAGGAAAGAAAAAACAAAGATGACACAGTAGGGATTCAATTGTTATAAGGATCCAAAGCATTTTAAAGGTGGGAACTATATAAGTAGTAGTTAGAAAGTTATCAACTAGGGATAAATTAATATTTTGAAATTAATTTTAATATGAGAAAATTTCTAAGCATTACATAAGCCATAATAGTTACACTTGATTCTATTTTTAGACCAGAATCTTTGTTAATATGAGAAAGATATGAATCTTAATATGAAAAAATGGCAAACTAAAACAGAAAATAGTATGATTAACATGATTAATTTAAAAGAAATAAAAAGAAAAATGAAAAATTTGGGAGAGAACTATTACTACCTGTAAGTTTCAAAATAGGATTCTAGGGAAAAAAACTTGATATCTCAGTGGATAAGTTCAACAGCAACACTAAGAAGAAATTAGTGAAGTGGCATAGAGATTAGATGAAAATATACAGAATATACAGAATGGAGAAGAAAAAGGGAAATATAGAAAAGAGAATAAGAGATATATGGAACACGGCCAAATGATTTAACATTGATATAGTTAGAATCTCAGAGAGAGAGGAAAGATGGAAATGGTATAAGCAAACTTTAAAAGAATGAAATTTTAAAAATTAATTTAAAAATCAAGCAACAGATTCAAGGTGAACGATGAAATAAATGACCTCTGACTACATTGTATTAAATGTGGCATAAATCAAAACTAGAGAGAAATTGAAAAAATCAGCCTAAGGAAATACACATCCATTACCCGCAAGGAAGCAAGAATAATGCTCATGTCTGACTTTGCAACACATATGATATAACCCAAATCATCATAAATTAATATCTTTAAAGTTCTAAAAGAAAAGAACTGCCAATTTAGAATTCTATAAGTAACTAAACATATGCTTTAAAAGCAACACCACATAAAACTGAGAGTTTCTCAATAGCAATCCTATACTAAAGAAAATACTGGACACGTTTGAAAATGAATTCATAGTAATCATGGGTGAAGAAATAGATGAAGAGTAAAGGATTAAGACAATATATAGGTAATTCCAAGACATACTGAATGGATAAAATAATAATAATAATGATAAGAATAAAAATAATAATAATGTTAAATATATCACCTATAATATTCTTTAAATATTTAAAGGGGTTTAAAAATACAATGAGAATTAAAACACATAGTAATAACATATAAACTAGGTGGAGTTAAGAGTTTTAACATCAAGGTATTAGATGGGAAATGTTAATTTATATTTATAATTTATTTATTTATAGTCCAAAATATGTCATTGTTGGCACTCTGCTTACTGCCCCAAATGTCAGCACCCTGCTCCCTGTGTCACACTATCGGGTAGAAAGAGAGACACCTACTACCCTCTCCAGGAGAGGAGTCTCATGCATGGAGTGTGGTGAAAGGCACAATGCCTGCCACCAAGAGCAGCAGTCTCAGGGTTTGCAGGGGTTGGGGGTCACCAGCCAAGCACGACTCACACAGGCACTGGATGGACCGATTACCAGCATAGACAGAGCAAGGTCAGCTTCACTTGTGCACCTCGAACCCCCAAGGCCAGAAAGCCTTGATCCGTTGGCCAATACAGGGAGATGTCATGTGTGTACCTCACTTGTGGCACAAAATAAAGGACATTGCTCCTTCCCTGCCGGGAACAGTGGGGGTGTGCCAGGTCCCTTAAAACCTACATGCTTTGTCTGGGGATGTTTATGTGCTCAGGGCAAAAGGGGAAGGAATGCTCAGGCAGACCACCTAACAAGGGAATCAGCCTCATTGTCATCCATCCTAGGCACCAGGCCAACAGAGCTGGTTCAGAGCACAGGGCTTATTTGTGGGTCTCAGGGAAAGGTAGCAGGCTTTACTTGGCTTCCACAGTTGTAATCCCTAGTGTACTCTCCAACAACCTTGAAAAATCAATAACTTACTATAAAAATAACAGGTAAGTGAGGAAGAAGGGAATAAAAAATCATCCAAACCCATAAAAAGGCAAGAAAAGAAATAGAAAGGACCATAGAACAAGCAGCACAAGTAGAAGACAAATCCAAGATACTTGATTTAAACTCAAACGCATTAGTAATTACATCACAGATTGTCTATTGGATTAAAAAAATAAGACCCAATTATACGTGGTACATAGGAGGGATTGTTATAAGGATCCATAAAAATACAAAAATATTGAAAAGAAAAAGGTTGGAAAGAGATATATTATGGAAACACTAAAGGAAAGAAGCTAGTGAAGCTATACTAATCTCTGACCAAGTCAAATTTAAGGCAATAAGCAAAACTGGAAAAGAAGAAAGTTTTTCTTAGTAATAAATGGTCAATTTACCAGGAAAAAAAAAAGAATTCTATATTTTCATTTACTTTACAATATGGGCTCAAAATATAAAATACAAAAATTGACAGAAATAAAGGAAGAAATAAAGGCAGGTAAAATTAGTTTCACTCTCTCAGTAAGTGATAGAAAGAGCGGTCCAAAAACCATTTATGTATATAGAACATTTTAACTATATGATTTTTTTAAAATCACGTAATTGAACTCTACCACTGTACTCAACAACTACAGAATATGCACAATATACATTCCTTCCAAATGTGCCTAAAATATTTACCAAAAATGGCCATATTCTAGGGCAGAGAATATTTTGACTAATGGGAATTTAAAAAATACGGATTATCATAACTTGTGATTACAGGTGAACTCAGAATTAGAGGAAACTTTAGACTTATGAATGTACATATTTCAAAAAGAAAAAGAAAATCATTG
The DNA here is from genome assembly GCA_029593785.1 of Cabassous unicinctus. Lineage (NCBI taxonomy): Eukaryota > Metazoa > Chordata > Mammalia > Cingulata > Chlamyphoridae > Cabassous > Cabassous unicinctus. The sequence goes on along the minus strand of JAQZBX010087726.1, from coordinate 4,740 downwards.
TTTGCCTTTGTGGAGTTTACATAATCCTTAGTATGGAGAGAAAAAAAAACTCTATCAAATAAAATGCATGGTATTCATTGGACATTTAGAATAGCAAGTTCTTCAGCTGTTCCCCCAGGTGTTTTGTTTTTCCGTCTACATTGGGCAACAGCCTACTCTACAGCCATCTGCCAAAGAAGATGTTCGGATGGTGGAGCACATTGTTAGCTATGTTCACAGCCTTTTGATGGAGCATGAATGACAGATATTCCAAGACCATGCTGCATTTTATCACGTGTTGCTGGGATGGCCAGCAGAGATTTCTCAACCAGAGTGCTTGCCACAAAGGCAGGAATAAGGTAAGTATCAATGTCGTAATCAGAGATAAAGTGAAGGCATTCAATAGAACACGTTCTCTAAGAAGAAGAGTAATTAATGTTAAAAAACAAGACCCATTTCACTAAAGTCAGGAAAATAACACGTTTGCTATCAATCAATTTCCATCATTATTGTTAAAATTAATCTTAAATTTCTCATCTCAAATAATATTAAAGAGTGGTAATTATTAGAAATGAAGAGATAAAGTTAGCATATGCAAAAAAATATGATCTGCCTTACATACTCAAGAGAACCAATTGAAAATAATAAAATGTAATATCATTAACATGTTTTTATTAAGGTTTAATGATATATCAAATTGCTCTTTATATAATAAATGAAAAAGGATATAAGCTGTGTAGTTTGTAAGTAAATATATAACAGAATATGAAATAAAAGCTTGGTATTAAAAATAAGAAGGAAAGCTAGAAAAAACTACATTTACTATGGATTTTTTTGTGTGTTTGTAAGCTAGGGGTGATTTTAATTTCCTTCATTATACATTCTGGTAGTTTTCAAATTCTTTACATGCAAAATGCATTAATTCCATATAAATAATATGTAAGAAATATTAAAAAATTAAGACTCTAAAATATGGAAGTTATATTATTTCTGTTTCAATGCACATGTAAATTGAGATAGTTTCCACGTGTTAATTCAGCCAAAATGAAGAGTAACAGCTTGATCCCATTCCAGCTATGGGTTTTTCCTCTTTTTCCCTTCCCTCTTTCTCTTTTCCTCCTCTTCCCCCTCCTACTGCCTGCCATTATAGCTGCTGCTGCTTCTTGTTCATAAAAATCTGCCTGGGGCCTTTAGTAATGAACTCACAATTTAAAATAAAGTGCATTCTGTAGTGGTTCTTTTCTTTAGGCATCCTGACAATAACTCAATCAAATCATATATTTGTTGTTCATGTTTTCACACAACTTGACAAGTACTTTTAGAATCTTGAGCACAAAGAACTAGCATGTGTGAATTCTGCTAGATGCTCCACAAAAGTATATAACCACGACAACACCATAACTGTGACTTTACTAATATTAAAGTTAGATAATGTATAATTTAGTAATAAGACAACATCTTTTGGAATTTTAATCTATATTTAATTGCTGCCTGATCATATAAAATGCACCACATTTGACAATGCAACATTTTCTTTATAAATTGTGGTTTGTTATAAAAATTTAATATGTCATACATTGATTCCTAGCAGCAGTAAAATTACACTTGCTGTAGTATGGATGCTATATACAGAGGATGTCAAACAATTAGCATGTGTTTATTATATAAACAAACTGGCATATAAGCAAAATTGGTGTATAATATGTAAGGGGTACTTCTTTCACATTTCTCATTCCTTTTCAGTCATAAGGGTATTGGCGAAGGGCCTGAGTTCTAAGATTTTTATTTAAGAAACACTAATTTGCTTAAATTAAGTGTTTAATAACCCCCTTTAAGTGATATGAGTAAGAAGAAAAGGTTGGCATTTGGATATTCTTTAAGAAATGTCAGTTATGAAAGTTGTCATTCAAACAGATTTTTAGATTTTGTTAAATTTATTCTTCAGTACATGAACTTTAATGTTTGCTGATTAGTAGTTCTTGTGTTATTCAAAGGCCAAGATACAACTTTGCATAAGCCCTGTGTGAGGTCCACTTTCCATTTTTATCCACGTTTTAACCTTTCTTTTCTGCTTTATTTAAGGGCAGGAACAGAGGACTCATATCTAGTGCCTGCCTGATGGAGCTGAGATGGGCCCTCTTCTCACTGGGCAAATGGTTGTGATGGCAATGAAAGAGGGAAGGTTATTTAGGAGACAGTTGAGGACAGGGATTCAACTGTAACAAAATTGACCACACTGGAAAACAGAAGTTTCTCAAAAGCCATAGGGCACAATCAATACACCAATTCAGGGAACTAAGAACTGTTGCGTGTTTATGAAACAAACAAACAAACAAAAATCCTGGTAAGATTATTGAATAAGACTGATACTGGTTTCATTCAAGATGATATAATCTAAACCTCTAATCTGATTTCCTATATGGATTTGGGGGAAGGTAACATTTTGGTGCTTTTCTGGATTGTGTATAGATTTGCCTGGGATTTCTCTAAACTGATTGCTTCTCCTCTGGCCAGGTTACTGGGATGGGAAAACAATCTCCGACAGTTTTTTGTGTGGCAATACACAATGCCGCAATGATGTAACTGAGCATACAATAAAGCGGATAGACATATGAGCTGCAGACCAACTCCTGAATTGGCCTACTTTTTAACTGGACCACTCCTTTAAAGATCAGATAGTCCCCGTGCTACTTAAATTAACCCAGAATCCATTATGGCTATTTCCATTTTAAAAGAAAATTTATGCTCATATTTAAAGCTGATAAAGATTGCACCAAAATATAAAACTACAGCCAAATTTAGCTCATGAAAATTGACGTAAAATAGCAAATGAGATATTAGCATGCAGAAACCAAAACCTCACTAAAAAAATAAAGAAATCATGAAAAAGTGGGGTTTATTTCATGTATGCAAAAGCGGTTCAATGTTAAGGAATACAGTCATACAATCCACATATTAAGAGAGCTAAGGAGAAAAATCATGTAACTGTCTCAGATGCCAAATGGCATTCGACAAAACTCAACACACATTGATGTTAAACTCAATAAAACAGGAATTGATAAATACATTTTATTTAAATTGTCAGTTTTTATAATTAAGGCCAATTTTTATTACTTGAATAGATAAACCAATTTGAATAAAAGTACAAAAAGTGGAAAAATACATTTAGAAATTTAGTTAATGATAAAGACATATTTTAAAACAGTGGGGGAAAAGATGAATTTTTAAATAAATGTTATAGAGACTATCTGAATAGCCATATGCAAAAAGATAAAATTCTTTTCATTTTAATTTGTGTGCTACTCCTTAGTCTTAGAGCATTTCTGCTTTCTGACTCTTGTTTGATCACCCTTCTGTCTCCATCGACTCAGCACCCAGCTCTGCTACAGGATGCCAATTTTATCATAGCACTTTCCCAAGTAAATTGCTACTCCCAGGAGGAGACATCTCTACGTGAAAAAGTATGCACAAGTATGCTTTTGTCCTTTTCAGAAATTTCCTGTCTCCTTACAATCAAATTAAGAGGTTTATTCACAAGTAACTTTGAGAACTAGTGAAATGCCTCAGTTTCTGGATACTGTCATCACATGCCATGTTCTTAGATTACATTTTAATACAGCAGACCGGACCCTTTGGGATGTTTACTTGAAAAAATAGTGAATTGCTAAGGAAACAGGAATAGAGGATCTTGTGAAATTATGAACATGATTATACAATTTTCAACATTTTAGGTATTTTCTCCTACGGCTTTGTCTAGGGCCCTAGGAAGCACAAACTACTTTATTCTTTGACAGATCTCACACATCTTTTGGATTACTTCAGTTCAAAAGAAGCTCCACTCTCAAGGCTGGCATTCAAAAATGCTAGCTTTCTTTCATTCTGCAACCTTGACTCAATTTGCTCAGCAGGCAGTATCTTTTTGGTTTCTAGACCAACAGGAGGTATCATTATGTTGCTTTGAGTACAACCTTAGTTATGTATAAGAAAGTAGTTTAACCTAGTGTTACCAGAATAAACTTACAGAAGCGGCTTTAAATTTCCCCTCCTGACCTCAATACAACAAGCTTAATAGGTGATACAACAAGGACTTGGAATTCATAAGCCCAGATAGACTAGTTCAGCGTAGTTAAATTCTATGAACAGACTATGACCTCATAAACAATAAGCCACACCAGCATTAAGTTGAATAGTGTACTTTCATTCTAGTTTTACCTATGTCTTTTTGTTCACAAGCTGTGTTTTTAAAAAGTAAACAATCATGTAATTCCTTTCAGGAATTCTGAAATGACGTTGGTAATGACGCAGAAACTAAGATATAGTGACATTTCATTTCTTAATATTTCAATATTCAATGCATTATCTTAAACAGTATCATACTAGCTTAATACAAAAAATAATGACTTTAAACTTTTATATCACCACCACTGAAACTAGGGAGAATTTTAAATCACACTTAAATTATCTTTATAGAGAAGAAATTGCTATTCAACAGTAATGTATGATTCTGATAATTTTATTTTTAAAAATTAGAATGTGGCATTAAATAATTTTGTAGAAAACAATTGCTATGTGATCAATATCAACATTCAATTGATAATTTTGACCTCTATATAAATTTTGTCTCATTTTGAGAAATTGTAAGTCACACTACAAAATTACTTGTTTCAAAGGAGCATAAGTAAAATTTTATTAACAACTTCAATATAAAGTTTTGTTTGTACTAGTTTGTCAGCATCAAAATAGAAGATGCAGATTAATTGC
>JAQZBX010087725.1:0-12833 GCA_029593785.1 Cabassous unicinctus | reverse complement strand
CAAGTCCTTGGATGATGTTCACTCTTAACCTAGATGTCCTGTATCTAAAATACAATGACAAAGTTAATACAACTTATATGATAAAGGGATAAGAGAAGAAAGAAAAAAGACATGATGGATAGTCTGATACACAAAAACACACATAATGAAACAATGAAAATTACTCATAACCATTAGAGTCCTTATTTCTGCATTTATCATATGTTCATAGCTTACATTTACAAGTATCTTCTTCCACTACTCTATCTAGGTGGTCATTGTTCTTTACATGGTGGGGTGATTGAAACCTTCATTCCTGAATGATCTGTGCCATCAATAGTCTTGCCTAATTTGAGTCATGACAGTTTTTAATTTACTTTAAATCACAATACATGATCATAGTAAGAGACACCATCAAGGATTTCCTGTACCTTCAGACATACATTTCCTTACCTCTATTGTATAGTAGCAATCCAATATCCTCTTGGAAATCAGGATAGATCACCACAGCCAAGACAGTAATTCCCTTCTTTGCCTGTTGATTCAGAGGCATGAGGAACCCAAAGTGGCCAAGTGGCATTCTTAACTTCCAGGTAAACAGACTCATTATTGTGTCCCTTGGTGGAAATGCTCCTTTCTTTGTAAACAAAACCTCTAGCGCAGTAGAGCATATGGTCATAGAGACAGAAAGCAAAAATTTTTCTAGTGAATCATTAGTGGGTTATTAGTGAGTGGTGCCACAACCTTTCCACCCTTTGATTCTTGGACTCATGAATCCTGGGTATGAGAGAAACAGCAACGTATATTCAATGCCAATTTAGATTCATGCACAAGCTCCAAATACAAAGAGGCCAAAAACATGTTGTGCTTCATTTTGGTTGAAGGAGGGGCCAAATGGAACACCTTATCATTCACTTTAGAAGGGATATTTCAACCTGCCCAACACCACTTGATGACTGACAATTTCATTGATGGGGAAGACATCTGAATATTTTTTTTATTTATTTCCCATCCTTGGACACAACAAATGTTATACAAATAAATTGAAAATAGTTTTCACTTCTTGCTCACCAGATCTAATTAGCATAATATCAATGCACTGAATAAGTGTGATGCATTGTGGAAGGGAATGCAAATTGAGGTCCCTGAAGACTACATTGTTACATAAGGCTGGAGAGTGGATATACCCATAATTTAGAATGGCAAAGGTGTATTGCTGCCTTTGAAAAATGAAAACAAACTTTCTGGTGGTCTTTAACTACAGGTATCAAGAAAAAAAGCAACTGCCAGATCAATAGTTGCATACCAGTACCAGAGGAGGTATTAATTTACTCAAGCAATGATATACCCTCTGTAATAGTAGCTGTATTTGGAGCCAATACCTGGCTAAGTTTAAAATAACTTCTCTTATCCTCCAGGATCCACCACTTTTTTGTGCAGGCCAAATAGGATAGTTGAATGAGGATATGGTGGGAATCATTTCCCCTGCAACTTTCAAGTCCCTGATGGTGGTACTAGTTTCAGTAATCCCTCCAGGGATACAGTATTGCTTTTGATATCCTTTTTTCCTACTTAAAGACAGTTTTGTTGGCTTCCAGTTGGCTTTCCATATTATAGCTCTCACTCCACATGTCAGGGAACCATTTTGTGGTTTCTACCTGTTGCTGAGTATATCTGATTCAATTATGCATTCTGGAACAGGAGAAACAAACACAAGATGGGTTAAAGGACACACTGAATCCTCTGTGAGACAGACCTGAGCTAAAACTCCATTGATCACCTGACATCAATAAAGCCCTACCCTGCCTGGAGGACAACAGTGATGATTTGGGTCCCCTGGAATTAGTGTCAGTTCAGAGCCAGTTTAAAAGTCTAAATAATTTTAGAATTCTTTATTAAAAAACAGTACCTCCCTACTTCTCATCTTATGCCCTTCTCCCACAGGATACCAGTTACAGAGTCTGGCATTTCTATTTTCTGGGCTCAGTCCCTTCATTTCAGCTCCATCTGTTTCTGACCTGCTCCTACCTGAACCCTGGGATCTCTACTTTTTTCTCATGTTTTTAGAGGTGATGACTTCATTAATTTTATGGTTTAAATTTGATAATATATCTCATTTGTTCTGTTGCATGTTTTTCTCAAAAGTGTTCTTAAGAAACTTTTATTGTTGTTTTTTCCCTTTTCCTTTTCTTCTTTATCTCTCAGTTTCTTTGTATAGCTCTTGTGCTGTTTTATTTTTAATAATTTTTCCTTTTATTAGATGAGCTCTTCTGAAACAATTCCTTTGCCCAAGAGAGTTATTTTTTCCATTTAAAAGCATGAAATATCAGATACATTAGAACTTGTTTTTGCAATATGGTGGCTACTAGTTATTATTTTTGAAGATTTCATTTGCAAATAAATTAAACAAGATTCATTTCTCAGTTGCATAGCCACATTTCAAGGGAATATATAAAATGAATATCTAAAATATATAGTAAGTATAAAACAAAAAGCAGTTCATGCACCAACTTGTAAGTATAGAAAATATCAGTAATTTTGACATATTCTGCATGCAACACACTCATATTTCCTTCCCTCATATCCAGACATAATTAAGGCTCTTACTTTTGTGATTATCAATCATTTGTTCTTTGTTAAAGTTTCATCACATTTTAAAATCCACAAACAATATATTGAATTTTTTGGCATGTCTTCTACTTGTCTTCCACTGAACCAGTAGCAGGATTCACCCCAAAAGAAGAAATAGGGTGAGGCACAGCCATGGCTGCTGCACACTGCCCCCAAATGGGGCCTATTGAGTTTCTGAAGAAAAACACTGCACATCAGGGTGATCAGTCCCTAAACATTTATTAGGGGAAATTACAAAGAGCTTCAGGCTACCTTGTGACAGACAGCAAGATGGCAGGAAGTTCACATGAGGATATCTGTACCTTTGCCAACAGCTCTTTAGGTTTTAAAAAGGCTAAGGTGAAATGTGACTGAGTGCCAGGGGCTTGCATGTAAGTTTGGGAAAACATCTGGGTATATGCTGTTTTCTCAAAACAAATGATCTCTGGGTGGGCAGTGTTTAATATTATAGCAGCTAAAGCTGGATGTGATACCAAAAAGTTATGGGGAGGGATGCCTGGGGTGAGGATGGGGGACAGGGGTGAGGTCAGTCCTCAGCGAGGCAGGAGATGCTGTATGTATCATACAGTCTTTACCTATAAATGACTTCATGTTTTAGGTCTCTCTGGGGCTAATTTATATTGTGTGAGTTTAGATTTGTAAGATTCTCTTGTATTGGTTTATGTTACAGTTCTTTCTCCATGCTTTAATGAACATTCTGTTTGTTAATTTTTCCTCAAGGGGAACGTCCAAAGAATCTCCACCTCCAGTCTGTAGAACTTGTTGCCATTCTTTTAAGTGGCTGTGGCTGTGCAATTCAAGATGTTGTCCTCTTCTTAGAAGTGTGAGCTTGCAGTTTGTTCTGAGATCTGCTTCCTCCTGCTTCTTCTTCTTCTACACTCACCTATGTTTTTACCACTAATTTATGTATCAGTACCCCAGAATTCTCTTCGTTTATGTAAGAATGGGGTTTACACTTATTTGAAAATTCCCTGTTTTTTTCCCACCAATTCTTCAGGCCATAATATCTTGGGTAAACATTTTAAAAATTAACATTAAAAAAATAAAGCTTCCCATCATGGCAATATTTTTAAATAAGGTCCCTCAACACTAAATTTTTTTTCATGTTCTCCACATTATTCTGATGTACATCCGAGTTCTACAGCAACTGAACTACAGTGCCTATTTTCTACTTAACTCTAAATCTCCCTTATATTTTAGCACAGAAATGATCCTTAAATCGTTAGGAAACATACTTCTATTCTCAAGTATCTTAATAAGTTACAAAATGTATTTACATTCTCAAAATGTACTCCAATCTTTTCCTACGTATGTGAATCTTTCTATATTTGCAATAATGACCTTGAGGATCATCCTATTTTGCACTTGAACTCTCTGATTTATAATTTATTTCTAATTATCTTCAATAATTGTGTTTTTGCATTAAACTATACTTTTATGGAATTAATTTTGTTTTGCTGTATATTCAGTGACATCTGGAATGTGTTTCCACTAGTTTACACTAGGCTTTTTGATCACTGGGACAGAGAACACTAATAACACACATCTCTTACACTTAATTTAGTCAATTTTTCTGGCATCAATTTTGATAAAATTCTTGCTTCCCCAAAATGAATGGGTGGAAGGGTAATTACAACCTTGTGAAATAGGATCATTTGTGTCTTGTACATTTATTTTTGTTTACTGCAGTTTTTTAATATGAAAGGTTCAGTGTTAGGTGCTTAAATTGAAGTGTATCATTTATTTTATCTAATAGCTCCCCATAAAAAGCTCTATCAGGTATGCAATAGTTGAATACATAGTTAAAAGTTTTTCAAGAGCTATATACCAATACAGGACTGGAACGAGTGCTAGATTCTGAAGTGGGCGACTCGTGAGCCTTTCCCTCATGTAACACCATGGAGACTCTGTGGTTGGCTCTTTTCTTTCAACTCTCAGCCTTCAGTCCACCCTGAACACCAAGCCTGCTGCTAAAGCCCCTTTCTCAGACCCAGCCCTGTCTGTGCCCCTCTAAAGCTCAAGCAAATTTCATGGTCCATTGACACTAATCTAACTCTAAAACACATTAAATTCTTGATTGCTAAACTTTCAAGGTCACTGTCTGGATTCACTTTTCCTTCCCAGCATCGCCTCCACTGCTCCTGAACACTTTACCTGATCTTGGTGGAAAGATGCCAGTCCATAACTTCACTGGATTCTTAGTCAGCCCAGCTTCCCTTCATGCTGGGGGAAGAGTCAAAATGGTGGCCACTGGCCTCTTTCCAACTTGGACAAATTCAAACCCTAGCTGTTTCTAGGATTATACTTTAACCAGCTGAGCCCACTAATCAGTAGTTGAAGTCGGTGGGCAACTGTCTCTTTCTCCCCCCTTTATGGGAAATGGAGCTTCTAACTCCAGCCACAGAATAGTTCCTGAGGCAGCTTGTGCTGCTAGAGTAGGATGGGTACTGGCCCCTGTGGTCTGGCTTGCAGCTTCCCAGACAGATGGTACAGGTCCCCCAAGCTTCCTCCCTGCCAGAGACAGGGCTGGGGTTTAGGCTAGAGCTGCAATCCAATCTGGGTGAGTGGAAAGAAGCCAGTCCCTGCTTCCCCTTATGATGGGGCAGAGTTAAAATGGCAGCTACCGGCCTTTTTCTGACTTGGACAGGTTCAAAGTTTAGCTGTTCTTAGGATTATACTTTATCTCTCTCAATTTACTAATCAGTATCTGAAGTCGGGGCCACACCATGTCTTCCTCCCCCATTTTGGGGGAAGTGGAATTTCCAGATCCAGCCACAGAATAGCTCCCAAGGTGGCTTGTATCACGGGCACCAACCTCTGCAGTGCGGAGGGCTCTACTCATGAATATTCTTTACAGATGGGCAGTCCCCTCCTTTCATACTTTCCAGGATGTTGCAGGATCCTCTTTTGTTCTCCTGGGGTCCCCAAAACAGGTGCTTTAAATACCTTTGGTTGGTTACTAACTTACTCTGCTGCAATCATGGTTTCTCTCCCTATAGGTTTTGACATGTTTTGTTCTCATTTTCAATCATCTCAGGATATTTGCTGAATTCTTTTGCAATTTCTTCTTTCTCAAACTGGTTATTTATGAGTGTGTTGTTTAATCTCCATATATTTATGAATTTTCCCTTTTTCCATCCATTATTGCTTCCAGCTTCATCCTGTTGTGATCAGAGACAGTGTTTTGTATAATTTCAATCTTTTTAAATTTATTGAGGCATGTCTTGTGACCAACATATGTTCTATCTTGGAGAAGGATCTATAAGCATTTGAAAAGAAAGTATATCCTGCTGTTTTGTGGTTCAATGCTCTATAGATGTCTGTTAGTCTAGTTCATTTATCATCTATTCAAGCTCTGTATTTATTTATCCTCTGTCCCAATTTCCTATCCAATTCTGAAAGTGGCATATTAAAGTCTTCAAATATTATTGTAGAGACATTTATTGCTCTCTTCAGGTTTGCTAGAATGTTCCTCATGTATCTAGGAGCACTGAGGTTAGGTGCATAGTTAGTATAGTTATGTCTTCTTGGTGAATTCCCCCTTTTATTAATATATAATGACCTTCTTCATCCCTCATAATATTTTTGCATTTAAAATCTATTCTGTCTGTTATTAGTATCACTACTTCTGATCTTTTTGGTTACTATTTGTATGGAACAACTTTTTCCAAGCTTTCACTTTTAACCTGGTTGTGTCCTTACATCTGGGGTGAGTCTCTTGTAGACAATATGTAGATGGATCATACTTTTTAAAATCAATTCTATCAGTCTGTCTTTTGATCAGGGAGTTCAATCCATTAACATTCAATTTTATTACTCTAAACACATTACTTACTTTATCCATTTTGACATTTGGCTTTCTGTTTTCACATGATACTATTTTCTATCTTTTAACACTTTAATTTACCCTTTTGAATAATCTTCATTTCTACACTCTTCTCCAAGTATCTCATCCAGATTTTAAGTTTCAGAGTACAGCAATCCCTTTGTATCTCATGTAATAGTGGTCTTTTGAAACCATATTCTATTAGTTTTTGTTTGTGAAGATTTGAACTACCCTCATTTTTGAAGGACAGCTTTCCAAGTTACAGAAATCTTGGCTGACAGTTTTTCTCTTTCACAACGTTGAATACATCACACCACTTTCTTCTCTCCTTCATGGTTTCTGATAAGAGGTTGGCACTTAATCTTATTGAAGTTCCCTTATTTGTGATGCTTTGCATTTCTCTTGCTACTTTTAGAATCCTCTGAATAGTCATTCTGAAAAGTAGGTGTCTCAGGGTAGTAGGTCTATTTGGATTTACTCTATTTGGGGTATACTGGTATTGGATACTGATATTTATGTCTTTCACAAGGGTTGTGAAGTTTGCAGTCATTATTTTCTCAAATATTCTCTCTGCCTCTTTTACATTCTCTTCTTCTGGGACACCAACAATGCATATGTTTTTGCATTTCACATTGTCATTCAATTCCCTGAGTCCCTGTTCCATTTTTACCATCTCTTCCTGTTTCCTAGTATAGCTTGTAATTTTTTCCTGATGTCTCAGCATCTGAACATGTTGGTGAATTTACTTTCATGGCCAATTTCTCTCTCTCTCTTGCTTATTGTAATATTTTTCCACAGCCCTTCTTTTATATTTGGATCGACTATGTCTTTAAAGTTGCCCAGCTTAAGTTATCAAAATCATGCCAAAGACTCACTAATGGGGCTGAGATTTTCTCCCAGAAGTTAGGGAACAGAGAGACTCAAGTGCACTTTGTCTATACAATTTCCAGACCAGCCAGAAATGGTGTTCATTGGCACACCTTTCCTCAGAGGTTTATCTCTGTTTTCCTTTATTTTGGTCTGGCCAGAGCTCAGCTTCAATGTGGTTTCTGCTGGCTGAATTTACTAAAGAAAAGCCCCCTGACTTATCCTCTCTTTTCCTTGTAATAGCTGACAAGGAGGAAAACATCTGTTCCCCTCTCAGTCAGCTGCAATGAGCCAGGACTTTTTCCCCAGCCTAATATCTTGGGATTGGGGGAGGGGAGCCTTTACCAGAAGTCAGGTAGTTTAGTAACTCAATGTTTGTTGTTTTGACCTCTTCCTCTCTCTGTCACTCACTCTCCTGGGAGTTGTGAAACACTTTCCTGGTCTGCTGACTCCAAAAGCTGGTCCCTTGGACTGCTGTTGGATCTTTCTTCATTGTTTTTGTGACAAAACTGAACCTTTCCTTCCTAACCTGATTCCATCTTCCCACCATCCTTCTCAAATTATATATGCCAGTAAAATACATTGCAAAATTTTAAAAGTGGAGAAAATATGCCTTTTGCATATATACCAAACATAATAAGATATAAGAAGTACTATATATATTTCAAGATACATATGTCAGGATCACATCAATATATTAATTACAAAATTAATTTTATTTATTAAATTATGTATCATTCAAATTTTATTTAAATATAAAAAAATGCAGAAAATATTAATGTTTTCAGATTATTGCAATTTATATTTTATTTTTCTTTGTTATTTCATATTTTGCTTATTTTTAACAAATGAAAACATTTATTTAGGACTACAAGCCTAATCTGTCCCCTGGTAACCTATACTCTAGATTCCAAATTTGCTTAATAAAATTAGTTCATATCAGTGAGATCATACAGTATTTGTCATTTTATGCATGGCATATTTTTCTCAACATAATGACCTTAAGGACCATCCATGTTTTTGTTTGCATCAGGATGTCATTCCCTTCTTCAGGTGAAAAATATGCAATTATATGTGTGTATTTACTACCTTTGTTAATCCATTCATCAACTGATAGACAGTTGGTTTGCTTCCATCTTTTCACAACTGCAAATAATGCTGCTACAAACATTGGTGTGCAAATATCTGTTTGAGTCCCACATTTCAATTCTTCTGGTTATGTACCTAGTAGCAGGACTACCAGATCATATGATAACTTAGCATCCTGAAGGAATGAAAAACTGTGTTTGTCTTTAACAGTGACTGCATCATTTTACAATGCCATGAGGAATGAAAAAAATGTCATTATTTCTCCACATCCTCTCCAAAATTTGTAATTTTTTTCCTTTTTAAAAACAGTCATTCTCATGTATGTGATTTTGATTTGTGGTTTTTATTTGTATTCTTCTAAAAATTAGAGATGTTGAGAATATTTTCTGGTGCTTTTATGCCATTTCCATATCCTCTTTGAAGAAATGCTTATTCACAATTTTGCCCTTTTAAAATTCGGCTATTTATGTTTTTATTGTTGAGTGGTAAAATTCCTTTATGTATTCTGGATATTGTGGCTGGTTTGATATTCTATCTAGACCACATCAACTCTCATCATATCAGTGATACAGTTATTTTGCTTTCTTATCACTCAGTGAAATAACACTATTATTTCTTTTAAAAACTTCCCTTTGCATTCACAATTTGACTCAGTTTGTCCCAAGAGGCCTAGCTTTCAGCCTAACTGTTCTTTCCACATGCCTTCCTCTAGAAGCTTAACCATTTCAGCCTTTTGATTTAAAACAAGAGAATTTAGACTCTTCCTCTCTCTTGAAGACTTAGAGGCCATTGTTTGGTTATTAATTGGCCTAATTTCATTCTGTGTGTGTCTCAGGCAGCAGGGATCCTAGAAACAGGGAGAGAAGAACAAGGGAACAGCCAGTAGTTGGAGAGTAGAATGCACACAGTATTTGCCTTTTAAGTTAGCCATCTTACATGTGTATGTTTCATCATGCCCCAAAGCAATTACAGTAGTGACATCAAAGATCACTGGTCAAGCATCACCATACCACAAATAGTAATAATTTTAAAAGGTTTGAAATATTTTGAGAATTGCAAAAATGTGCTGCATGCAGAAATGAGCACATATTGTTGGGAAAAATGGTGCTGATAGGCTTGCTCAATGCAGTGTTACCTCAAATCTTCAATTTGTAAATAACAAAATTTCTGTGAAGCTTTATAAAATGATTTGCAATAAAACAGAATGCCTATATAGGGAACTCTCATGATTATGTGGGGTCATTTTGCTATGACAATTTAAATTTTGATCATTTATCTATGATTAGACATGATTATTTTTAATTACTAGAAATTGATCTTTATAAGAATTGCAGTATGTTCTCCATTATATTTAGAAGAGTTTAATATCCAAAATAACTATAATGTGACACTCTCACCTAACAGACTTAATAAGCAAAAGTGTATGTATGTTTGTGTCTGTGTGTAAATAAATTAAGGACTAGCTGTAGAATAATGCCTGAAGCAATGTAGATATATAGAGATTTTTTCTGGCTCTAAATCATTCAGAAAAGCTTTCCTAATAATAAATCTGTCATCTTAAAAGGAAAATTATACTTTTCAATGGAGAGAGATTTCAGTACTGAATATTTTTTAATATAAACTCAGATTAATGAACTCTCACAAATATTGTTACAACATGACCATTAAAAAGGGTGTATCTTTCAGTATGGTCTTTACTATCCATTAATGATTGCACAGTAATCAAAGGAATGAAGGAGGCTAACACATTTGATGTATATATTGAAAGGAATCAAAGATAAACTTGATGCTCTTTTAAAATATGTTGACTGTATGAGATTATTTCTATCCAAAAAGACTGTAAACTCCTTGAGAGAAGACTTTGCTTACTCATATTTGTGTACTTCACAAATCCAGCAAATGTGTATTTTACTAAATATTGATCATATTTCAGCATGTGTTAGAATGTATTTAAAGATGCATGAACTTATATATACATGCTATGCAAAGATAATTTTCTTGTGTTTTTTTTTCTTTAATATAATACTGTAATATTTTACATTACAGAAAAGTTAAATTGAAAGTATAAAGTATACTCCACTCCCTCCCCATCCCACATCTTCCCCAATTAATAACATTTTACAATTGAGTGGTACATTTGTTACAATTGAATAAATATTGAAGCATTGCTACTAACCAAGGTCTATAGTTTATATTTTAGTTTACACTTCATTCCGATTCCCTAAAAATGCCCTATGTTCCACCTATTATTACCTTCCTCTCTCCTGAGAACCACTGGTAGCCACTGTCTTTATAACAATGTTGTATGTTCTTCCATTATTACAATATTAATATGTTTACTTAGTCAATGGTTGTGTTCCCCCGTATGGTTGTTCATTCCTCAACCATGAGGATTTTAGGATGGTTATGTCTGCTCTGGTTCAGATTGACAGGGGTCTTAGATCTTATGGGGCAGATGGAAGAAACTTTTATTTAGTGGAGTATTTTATTTAATTTATTTTGAAAGAAGCCTTAGATTACATAAATGTTATATCAAAATTATATGGGGATTCCCATGCACCCCAACAACTTCCCCTCCCACACTTTCCCATTAACAACATCTTTCATTAGTGTGGTTCATTTGGTACAATTGATGAACACATATTGAAGCATTGCTACTAACCATGGTCTATAGTTTATATTATAGTTTATACTTTACACCACACAATTTTTTAGGCTTTGACAAAATGTATAATTGAATATATCTGCATTGCAATGTCATGCAGAACAATTCAAATGTCACTAAAATGCCCCATCTTACACCTATTCTTCCCTCTCCCTCCCTTCAGAACCTCTGATAGACACTGCATTTATCAATGATACAAGTTCTCCACTGCTATAATAATAATGTCTACTTTAGTCCATAGTTGCATTCTTCCCTTATGTTTGTTCATTCTTCAATCTTGAGGAACTACTTTATTTGGAGTAGTAGATATTCTGTGTTCCTTGGACTATGGGTTGTAATGTTTGTAGATTTTTTTTGCTATTTGGGCAGGCATTTCCCTATTGGTATTCAAACAAATGTTAGTTAAGTTGAAAATTATATTTCTAGGATTATTTTTCAAAGTATATATTAAATCTGGCATAGTAATTTATAGATATACAAATAATTTATAGATATATCCACTCTCAAAAGTATTTACTGAATAGTTAGGATGGGTCAACAAGTATAAACCAAGTGATAGTTGCATGTATTGCTTAAATAATTGGAGCCAACTGATTAGAAAATTCTGATATCTCATATATCAGAAACAAACCTCTTACAAAGAGAATCAGTCTTCAATATTTGGAGTGACTGAAGGTAGCTCATGTGGTAAGATCCCTGTGTGTGAACGTATATTTACACATATTTTACATTTGCTTTCACATTTTCCTTCTTTTAACTATTTTACTGGGATCTAAATCCTGAACACTTTACTTTAAAGTATAATAATATATATTAATGAATGTTATATGGAAAATTTATTAATCATTATAATACATTATTGTAGGGATATATTGAGGCTATTATCTATTCAGTAACTCCTTCCTTAAATTATATAAGATTTTTCATTGCAATCACAGAATCTGATAAAGAATAGTTGCTTTGAAGATTTTCCTTCTAATAATTGATACTTATTAAAGTAATTATCTTTTATTCATTTGTATTTTTCCTGAAATTTTTATTCTTTTATTCTATATATTGCACATAGATTTAAATAATTATGTGAAATATCATGGCTTTCACACCTTATTTATATTTATTCTGGTTCTAATATGTATGCTATTTATATTTTTTTCATCTGCCTGAATATGTATTTTTTGTAGAAAATTTCAAGTAGCTTGCACATATTTATTTATTTGATCTATAGGAGCAATACCTAGTACATTTTAATTGCTTATCATAAGAATCAGTAAATATATTATTTGCATTAAATTATGCTTTAATTCCCATATTAGCTAGTCTCAGAATGCTTTTCATATTTGGCTCTAATATCTCTGATTATTTTTTTAACTTCCCTTTCTGTACATTCCCTAAGGCCCCTTTATAATACTGAAATTTCTAGAATAAGCTGTGCATTAATTAATATTCACCTTTCTCTCACCTGACACTCCCAATATTCTTACTCTCTCCAATACCATGTGATCAGCTCCTTGGTTTAAAATTTGCCAGATATAAATTTCTTTTGATTATTCTAATTAAAAGCACTCAATTTGCATATTAACTTTGTATCCTGGCACGTTGTTGAAGTTGTTTCTTAATTCTAGTAGCTTTCTTGTAGATTTTTCAGGATTTTCTAGATATAAGATCATATCAACAGTGAATAGTGAAAGTTTTACTTCTTCCTTTCCTATTTGGGCACCTTTTATTTCTTTTTGGAGCCTAATTGCTTTAGCTATAACTTCTAGAAAATATTGAAAA
>JAQZBX010087724.1:0-12832 GCA_029593785.1 Cabassous unicinctus | reverse complement strand
CATTCAACTAAGGGGAAATATGTGCAGCTTCTTCAAAACTGCACTTGGTTGAATTAAATATATAAGCTTGGGGACCCTGACTGAGGAGACTTTTAATGAAATCCCTACTGCAGATGGAAAAAAAACGGGGGGTTTGAACTCAGAGAGATCCAGTTTCAGAGCCTACCTTTTGCCATTTCCTATAACCTCAGGAAAATTTCATAAACACTGAGTCTGCACTTCCATGTGTGTAAAATAGGGATAATGACTTATACTTCTCAGGGTTGTTGTGGAAGGGATGCATTGAGAGATGCCCAATAAATTATAGACATTATCATAATCATATATCTTAAAGACCCTACTTGATTTTCATCGGATTTATCCTGAGTTTTCTTTACATTATGAGAGCATAGACTATTGTATCTTTTCATATGGCGGCACCTGGTCAAATTTCTCTCTCTACAAGAATGTTTTTGCATTTCATAGCTATTGAGAAAAATCTTTTCACATTCAGGTTCTATTGAGTGCACCACCCTGGTATTTTCATAAACCCAGTGCTTATATAAATGTATTCTCTGAAACATAGTACCACAAGATGCACCTAGGGAAAAAAATGTTTTCATGGTCAATGAGTGTATTTATTCCACTCTTCTGAAGATGTACAGGACATAATAATCTAATAAAGACTAAGCTTTGTTTAGCCCAAAACTTTCAGAACCACTTTGGATATAGAACTAACTTTTTCCTATAAAACACCCAGTAGCAGTACAACTATGTATCTGGATATGCTTCGTTAACCCAAGTCAGTGTTTTTAACCCGATAGTGCTGTCATGAGAACAAAAGAGCAAGGTATTGCCCTGTTGGGCAGTGGCTCCAACAAATCAATACTTTCAGCTGATTTTCAGGACCATGGGAGGACCTGCCACTCTTGATTTATGCTTCCTTTGATATCTTGCTTTTCAAGTTGACTGATGCATGAAATGATTTCCCATTACCCTGCATTAGCAAAGGTTTGTTCTGACATTCCAATGGGAGTCGATCAGAAATCCAATGAGAGGTTAAGTCAATAAACTGCTGGTTTTCCCTCTCCCCCTTACTTATTAATTGCCTTAACAGGATCTGAAGGACTTCCTTATTCTCCTCAAATCCTGCCAATATAAAGTTATATATCATCAATAGGATTCTATCCTGTTCCAGGTGTCTTGCATATGTTAGAACATTTAATACAATGATTCTATTACAGTATCTCATTTAAGAGATGAGGAAATATACATACTGAGATGTTTAAAAGCTTGTTTATTATTAAGCAGCAAGTGGAGCCAGAATTCTCATCCATGTTTTTCTGATTCACCCTGAATGCACTGTGTTTTTACTACAAATCACTTTCTTCAGAAACATACCCTGCCTACCTTTATGGGTTAACTATAAAAAATACTGTGCAAAACTAAATGGCATAAAACAACCATCCTCGTGGACGTGTGATTATCTGGGTATTGGCTGATCTAGGTTGGGCTCTGCTCTATGCATTTACTATCCTCCTTTTGATACCAGCAGGCTATCTGGGTCAAAGTTTTTCTCATGATGATGGCAGAGGCTCAAGAAAGGGAGCAAACCATGAAGCAATTTTCCAAGCCTTTGGATACAGCATTTCAATTAACATTGCACTGGCTGAAGAAACTCACATGGCCAAAATCAAAGCCAAAGCCAAGGACACTGTGATTCTGTAGTAGAAAGAGTGCAAAGTCATGTGCCAAAGACCATGGAGGTAGGGCATGGATGCCCTTGCCTGAGGCCAGTATTACTCACTGTTGCTATGACTTTACCACTTTGGCCTCTTGAACTCCAGGAAGAGTCTCATGAAGTCTATCTCATAGCCTCTTATACTCCAGGGATGTCCACAAGGTTTGTCTTCTGGCATCCAAGACTCATGATCTCATCTTCGGCCAGATCACCCTAGAGCAGTAAGCCCCTAAGTCACCAGGCTTGCCTCCCATAGCCTGCAACCCAGAGGCTGACTACGAAAATTTTGCAGGGTTTTATTTAATTGTGTGAACTGTTACAGGCGATGTGCAAAGTGCTAATGAAACATCTGTGAACTAGATGTATTCAATCACTGCCCTCAGAAATAATTATTATGGTGGAGAGATAATGAAAAGGTAAACAAGTAATAATCCCATGTTAAGGGATGGAGCTATGAAGGAAAGAAACAGTGGGTTAAGATAGAGTTTAATGTTATCTCCTTTACAAGGGGGAATAACAAGGGCTCTTTGAGGAGCTATTTCATTAGAAACTTGTCAAGCTGGGAGTGGAGGAAAGCAACGCAGGCAGAGAGAAAAGTACACATGAAGTCACTGAGGAAGGAAATAACTTGCCTACTCGAAAATCATAAAGAATACCATTGTGGCAAAAGCTACAGTGCTTTAGAGAAAAATTGCATAAAATGAGATTTGGAAATGTTAGAGCTCTGATTATAGGCACAATGGAAAGTCACTGCAGGGTTTTTGCTTGTTTGTTTGTTTTTTTCCTTTTTATATTTAGGTGTAATTTACATGCAGTAAAACTAACCCTTTTTAGTGTTTAGTTGTGTAAACTCCATCACCACAATCAAAGTTTAGGGCTGTTCCATCAGGTTAAAAATTTCCTCCATATGCCTTTGCAGGTATCCTCCCCTATATCCCCCAAAACAACTCACAGCCTATGGTAGCCATTGATCCAGTTTCTTTCCCTATAATTTGCTTTGGCAAGAAAGCCATATGAACAGACTCATGTATCATGTAGTCTTTTGAGTGTGACTGCCTTCATTTAGTAAAATGCATTTGATATTTTTTCCGTACTGTTGCTTGTTTCAGTAGGTTGTTCCTTTCTATTGCTAGTTAGTGTTCCTTTGCATGGATATACCAGGTTCTTTATCCATTCCCTATTTGAGGATATTTGGGCTGTTTTTACTGTTTGGCAATTGAGAATAACGTTGCTGTAAACATTTGTGTACAGGTTTTTGTGTGAGCATAGGTTTCATTTCACTTGGGTAAATACCTCGGGGTAGGTTCACTGGGTCATATGGTGATATGGTATGTAGATTTTTAATTTTGTAAGGAATGGCCAAAGTGACTGGCACTATTTTTCACTCCCATCAGCAATGTATGAAGGATTAGGGTTTCCATTGACGCATAGCTATTAGTATTTGGTATTTGTATTAGTTTCCTATTGCTGCTGTAACAAATTACCACAAATGTAGTGGCTTAAAACAACAAGGATTTAGTTTCTTAGAGTTCTGGAGGTCAGAAATGAGTTTCACTGAGCTAAAAATCAAAGAACCAGCAGGGCTGTGTTCCTTCTAGAAGCTCTAAGGAGAATCCATTTTCTGCTTTTTTTCCAGCTTCTAGAGAACACTTGTGCTCCTTGGCTTGGGGCTCCATAGGGCCTCATTCATCCATCTTTTCTGGCTGAGATCTTCTCAGGTGCCATTCCTCTGGTTCTCCCTTTTCCACCTCCCATTTCCTCTATAAAGACTATTGAGATATCATGAGCCTGCCTGGATAATCCAAGATAACCTCTTTATTTTAGGGTCAGCTGATTAGCAAACTTAACTCTACCTACTACCTTAATTCATCTTTGCCATGTAATGTAACATGCTCACAAATTGTGGGGATAAGGGCATAGGCATCTTTGGGAGGAGGGGCATGATACTGCCTTCCAGAGTATTGTGAGTTTTTTGTTTGTTTATTTTCCATTCTAATAGAAGCTTAATGGTATTTCACTGTAGTTTTAATTTGCATAATTGATTAATTTTGTTGCTCAACTCTGCATGTGCTTATTTGCTATTTCTATATTTTCTTTGGTGAAGTGTCTGTTCAAAACACTCATCACATACAGTTTGCACTTTTCTTCTATTGAGTTTTGAAAGTTCTTTATAGAGTCTGGAAAAACTCTTTTATCAAATGTGTTATCTGAAGATAGTTTTTAAGACATGTGTCTTGTTATTTTAATTCTCTTAAGGTTTCTTAGACTTTACAGCAAAATCATGAGCAACAAAAGAAGAAAGTAGATCAGTAGGAATTCATTAAAAATAAAACTTTTTGAAAAATTAAAGGACTTCATGAATATTGAAATACAACCTATAGAGTGGGACAAAGTATTAGAAACCACATATTCATTAAGGATTTAATATCTAAAATATACAAAGGAATCCTACAAATCAACTACAAAAAGACAAGCAACCCAATTAAAAAATAGGCAAACAACTTGAATTGACATTTCTCCAAAGAAGATATACCAATGGCTAATAAGCATATGAAAAGATGCTCAATATCATTAGTCATTAGGGAAACGAAAATCAAAACCACAATGAGATACCATTTCACACCCACTAAAATGCTTGCTATTTAAAAATAAAAGAGAAAATAACAAGTGTTGGAGATAATGTTTATGAAATAGGGGCACTCATTTATTTTTGCTGTGAATGTATGGTTGTGAAGCTATTGTGAAAAACAGTTTGGCAGTTCCTCCAAAAGTTAAGTATAGAATTGCCATGTGACTTGGCAATCCCATTTCTAGGTATATACTCAAAAGAATTTAAAGCAGTCAATTTAACAGATATTTGTACACTGATGTTCATAGCGGGATTATTCATAATTGCCAAAAGATGGAAGCAACCCAAGTGTCCATTAGAAGATGAATGAATTAACAAAATGTAGTACATAGAAGAATGACGTTCTGATACATGTGAAAACGTGAATGAATCTTAAAGACATCTTGTCAAGTAGAATAAGCCATACACAAAAGGAGAAATGCTGTATGATCAACCTTACATGAGATAATTAGAATTAGCAATTCATTGGGCCTGGAACTAGAATACAGGTTACCAGGGGTACAGGGGTAGGGTGCAGGGAGTGGGAAGTTAATGCTTAATTGATATAGACTTTTTGTTTGGAGTGACAGAAGTGTTTGAATAATAGATGGTGGTGATGGTAACACAATATTGTGAATGAAATTATTACAACCGAATTATGTATTTGAAGATGTTTAGAAGGGGAAATTTTAGGTTGTGTAGATGTTAAAACAATGATTTTTTTAAAAGACCATAGGACTCTAGAACATAAACAATGAACCATAATGTAAACCAGGGACTACAGTTAATTAGTGTAATTATAGTAATATTGTTTCATCAATTGTAATGAAGCTACCACACTAATGCAAAGTGTTAATAAGGAAAACTGCATGTGTGAGATGTGATATGTTTGCACTTTATATTTTCTACATTTTTTTGGTAAACCTACAACTTCTTTAATGAAAAATGAATGGATGAATGAATGAACAAATAAATATCATAAATATATTGCATTTACAGGTTCTTTCGGTTACTCTCTACAAGGCATATCTTTTTCTGGACTTTTAACTTATTTTTGTCTTATTTTTAAGGTGCTGATTGTAGATAAAATATAGTTAAGCCTTTTTAAAAATTCAGGGTTTAGCAATTTCTTTCCTTTAACAGGTGTGTTTAGACCATTTCCATTTAATGTAATCCTTGTTAATGGTGGATTAAAATCTACTATCTTGTTAACTATATTCTATTTTTCAGTGTAATTTGTTTTCTTTTCCTATTTTACTGCTTTCTTTTGTTTTAGATTTATTTTATTTTATTTATCTCTCCCACCCCCTCATTGTTTGCACTTTATGTGTCTGTTCATCTTCTTTGTTTCTTTAGGAGGCACTGAAAACTGAACCCAGGAGATCAGCATACGGTTATGAATGAGGATTAGGAGGGAGGCACCTAATCGCTTGAGCCGCCTCTGTTCCCTGCTTTGTTGTGTCTCTCGTTATGTTTTTCCTCTTGTGTCTCTTGTTGTGTCATCTTGCCACCTCAGCTTGCCATGCCTGCCTTTCACACCAGCTCACCATCCTGCTCATCCTCTTTAGGTGGCACCAGGAACCTCTGCACCCTGCTTTATTGTATCTCTCATTATGTTTGTCTTCTTGTGTCTCTTGTTGCGTCATCTTGTTGTGTCAGCTTGTTGCGCCTGCCCGTTGCACCAGCTCACTGTCTTCTTTAGGAGGCACAGGGAACCATGGACCTCCCATGTGGTAGGTGGGAGCCCAATTGCTTGAGCCACATCTACTTCCCTACTGCTTTCTTTTTGATTAACTGTGTGTTTTTATTATTCCATTTTATCTCCACTATTTGCTTAATATTTATATTTCTTTTTAAATTGTCTTAATGATTTCCTTATGGTTTAATTATTTATTAGAGTAGATCTTCAAGTAATAGCATATATTTTTCCCACAATGTAGTGCACCATATAATAATATACTTCCAATTCCTAACTTTCTCCTTCTGGCAATATTTGATGTATTTTAGTTTCACAGAAGATAAAACATACAACACATTACTCCTGTTTTAGCTTATATATCAGTTAATTTTTAGAGCAAAGTTAAGAAATAAATGTTTTTCATATTTACCTTCATTTATTTTATTTACAGCACTATACATCACTTTATATGCATAAAAATTCTCTATGGTATCATAATTGCCATTGACTGAAGAACTTACTTTAAATTTTCTTATAGTACAGGCCTAATAGCAACAGATTCTCTCACTGTTTGTTTTTCTGAGGAAATCTTTAATTTTCTTTGTATACATTTGCAGGGTATAGAATTTCAACTGACAGTTTTTTCCCCCTTCAGCACTTTAAAGATGCCACTCCACTTTCTTCTGAGATACATAGTTTCTAAAGAGAAGGCTATTGAAATTAATATTTTTGTTCCTTTGTAAGTAATGTGATTTTTTCCTCTGCCTGCATTCTGGATTATATCTTTACTTGATTATCATCAGTTTGAATATATGTCTAGTTGTTTTATTTTCTTTTTTGTAACTTTGCTTTTGTTTCTTCTGATTGGCATTCTCTAAACTTCTTGGATCCATGCTGTGGTCACAGTTTTTGGATAATTCTTGACCAGTGTTTCTTAAAATAGTCATTCTCCCATGTTTTCTCTATTTTCTCCTTCTGGGATTTTAATTTCATGTATGTTGGACTGCTTGATATTGTTTCAACACTTTTGGATGCTTTGTCCTTTCTTTCCCTCAATTTTTTCCTTGCATTTCTTTTGGGTAATTTCTTCTGACTTATCTTTAATCTCACTGATTCTTCCCCAAGTTGTTCCGAGTCTACTGATAAGCTGTCAAATGCATTCTTCATCTAAGTTAAAGTTTATTATTATTATTTCTAGCATTTCCTCTTGATTCTCAGAGGTTCCATCTCTCTGTTTATGATACCTCTCTGTTCTTTGATGTTGTATACCTTTTTCCATCAGGGCATTTAACATAAAAATCATAATTATTTAAAATCACTTCCAGATATTTCCAACACCTTTGTAATATCCATGTCTGGTTGTATTGATTCTTTTATCTCATGACATTTTTTTGCTTAGATTGTATGGCTCGTAATTTTTTTGAAAGTTGGACATATCGTGTAGTTCAGTAGAGACTTGGTTAAATCATTTTTAGTGCTCAAAATTGACATGTCTTTCCTTCTGGTAGGCCTTTAGTATGGGAGTTTGAGTCAATCCATTAAGGAGTTGAGATGGTTGGAATTTGTTGTTGCTATAGATACCTTCACTCCATCAAAGCCTATAAACACCTTTAGCATTATTTTGTATTTAGGGTAAGCTCTGATTTGCCACATAGTGATTCTCAAAATCTGCTCAACTTTCAACCTCATGTATTCCTTTTGTGCTGTTTCTCACAATGTGGTACTCTTCATGTTCTTGTCCCTTTCCCAGCAGTAGACTGTTACTTGCTTCTGAATTCTCATTAGCCTTTGTGTGGGGGTGGGGTGGGGCATTCTTTGTTGTTCTGATTAAATCTCAATCTTAGGCACACACGGTCTCTCTGTGTCTTGGAGCCTATCCTTTGTCAGTGATTCTGTCCTGCTCTAGCTGTATGTCTGCACCCAGCACTTCTTTCTGCCCCTCTCTTTGGGGTAGAAGATTGTTATCTGCTAAATTCCCTCTCCTTCAATAGATATTCTCAGTGTTCCAAAGTCAATGACTTTCTTTGGCCCTTCCCTTGCAATTTCAGGCTTTGTGCCATAAAAGGTATAGGGGAAATGAATACAAGCAAGACTTTGTGAATTTCCAACAGCTGCTGCTATTCCCCTCCCCCAGGTCTACTCCATGAGGACTGCTTTTCCAGGATCAGTCCCCTTCTCTCAATCATTTTTTAATGAATATCCAGTAAGGACCATGGAGAAAAGCCTTCAAATGGGTGCAAACACCCCTTTTATCCAAGTGACTAGGAAATTCTATTTTTCTCTTGTTCAGCAGCATCTGTTCTAGGTAATTGAGTCTATGTGTCCTGCTTCTCCTGAATATTCTTGCCTTTCTTTAGCTTTCAAGTGTATTCAATGCTGTGACAGTCTGAGATTATTTTTGTGAATACTAAAAAGAGAAAGATTATGTTTGCAAACTAATCTTTTCCTCTGGATGTGATACTCTTTAATTGCATTAGATTCAGCTGAGGTGTCTTTGGTTAAATGACCTATTAAGATTAGGGCTTTCATTTGACTCAGGTTGAGTCCTTGCCCTCTTGGTGGTCCGATATAAATGGACACTCATCAAGCAAACGTGTGGGAAGAGAGAGAATGCTGTCATTTTTGATCCCAGGGCCTCAGGGATCAATGAGCCATTTACCTGATAGCTTCCAGCTGACCTTGGGAAGAGAGTTAAGACTGATATAGGAAGCCCTGAGAGACAAGCCCTTTGCCAGCCTACAGCTGAGATCAGGAAGAAGCTGGGCACATGGAGCCTCAAGAGGAAGAGGAAGGCCAGAGGGGAAGGCTGGAACCCAGCAGAGATCACCCACCATCTTACTTCAACAAGTGGTAGCTGACTTTGGTGAGAAAGTACTTTTTATGGTACCTTGAGTTGGACTTTCCATGGCCTTGGGATTGTAAGCTTTTGCCTCAAATAAATACCCTTTATAAAAGCCAACAGATTTCTGTTACTTTGCATCAACACCCCTTTGGCAGACTGATACAAATGTCTTGTGAACTTGGTCATCTTATAGTTTCAAGAAAATTTGCAAATTTTCAGATTTCCCAGATTTTTAAAATTTTATTTTTGGTAAACATGAGAGGGATGCTCTTTCTAATTTTCTATGAAGAATCTAATAGTCCATTGAATAGTTTTAAGCAGAGGAATGATCCAATCCCATTTTTTGCCTCCATGTCCTTGCTACTACACTGAGATTCCCTAGGGTCTCTCCACAGTCTTCTGAGCAAACCATGACTTCTTCAGGGAACTGGAAGAAGCCACAGTCTATCTCTCACTTCTCTCTTAGCTTTATTTGCAGCTTTCTTTCTAACTAACTCATCAGCTCTAGCATGTCTTTTCATTTATGCCTCACCAATTCATACTTAAATTGGGTTTCGTGTGACAGCCTATAGTATAGATTTGATATTTAAAATCCATTCTGATAATCTTTCTTTCAACATTAATATTGAAAGTGAGTATTGATATAGTTTGTTAAAATCTACCATCTTCCTATCTGGTTTCCATTTGTTCCATTTTTTCTTTTATTTTTTTCTTTCTTTTTCTGCTTTCTTGGTGCTCATTTAAACATCATTTATGTTTCTATTTTATGTCCTCTAATGTCTTGTCATTTATAACTCATTTAAAAATTTGCATCATGCATTTCTATATAATCTATTTTTATCATTTCTCATATTGTAATAACTATGTTCCCAATTCCTCCCACCCACTCTTTGTGCCATTGTTTTTTTTTGTTTGTTTGTTTGTTTTTTTAAAGATTTATTTATTTATTTATTTATCCCCCCCTTGCTGCTTGTGCTTGCTGTGTCCATTTGCTGTGTGTTTTCTCCGTGTCTGCTTATCTCCCCCTTGCTGTGAGGTCCCGCTGCATCAGCCCACCGTGCCACGCGGGCTGGCCTGCCCTCACAAGAAGGCCCCGGGAAGCGAACCCGGGGCCTCACACATGGTAAACGGGGGCTCCATTGATTGAGCCACACCCGCTTCCCAGTGCCATTGTTGTTATACATTTCAATTTTATACACAAAACATTATTAATATTTTTCTTTAAACAGTCAATTATCTTTTATAAAAATTAAAAATAAGAGAAAAATTAATTTTACCTACATTTACTTCATTTCTGATGCTTTTCATTTATTTGTGTAGTTCTGACTTTCTATCAAATATCACCTGAAAACTTCATTTAAAATTTCTTACAGAAGAAGTGATCAGACAATGAATTACCTCAGTTTTTGTTGTCTGAGAAATTCCTTATTTTGCCTTCATTTTTGAAGCTGATTTTCACTGAATACAGAATTCTGTGTTGACAGTCCTGTTCCCCCCCCACCCCCAGTGCTTTGATGATGTCACTCCATTGTCTTCTTACTTGTACAGTTATGAATGAGAAGTCTGCTGTAATTATTTACTTTTTTTCCTCTGTGAGTAATATGTCTTATGTTTTTCTGCCTCTGAGATTTTTTCTTTGTTTTTGGCTTGCAGCAGTGGTTTATTTGGTGTTTGTGCTGCTTGCAGTTCTCCAAGTTCCTTGGATATGTGGTTTGAAGTCTGTTACTAGTTTTACAAAGATTTTGGCAATTACTTCTTTAAATATTTCTTCTTTTATATCATTTTGTTTGTCTTCTTCTGGAATTCCAATTATTTGAATATTAGGTTATTTGTTATTGTCCCAAACTCTCGGTTGCTCTGGTGTTTGATTTGCTTTGCTTTGGCTTTATTCTTTTTTCTTTTTGTGTTTCAGTTGAGTAATTTCTATTGACCCATATTTAAGTTCACTGATAGTTTTCTTGGCTGTCTTAAATCTACCGATGAACCTGCTGAAGTCATTTTTCATCTACATCATTATGTTTTAGATTGATACATTTTTCATTTGATACTTTAAGTTTCATCTCTTTGCTGAAATTACTTGTCTGATCATTCTTATTGTTTACCTTTTCTAACAAAGACAACTCTTCCCTTTACTAATATAGCCTAATAGGATTCCTGGAGGAAAAGGCTGCAAAAGTCTGTATCATAACTTAGCTTGCTTCTGATTATTACATTGTCCCTTTAGGCTGTGCACTTTCTTACCTTTTGATATGCCTCATAATATCTTGTTGAAATTCAGAGATATTGTATAGACATTAGGTAGATATTTTTATGCTGTCTGCCAGGCTTTCAATGCAGGGATGTATGTGTTAATCTAATTAGGAGTTGAGCTGGTTTTTGTAGTTTGTTGTGGCTGTGGCTGCCTTAAGTGCACCAGAGGATTCAAGTTCTACCAGTGATATGTTGTATTTAGGGACTGGGCTAATAATCCAGAGAGTTTTCCTCAAAGTCTGCTCTCTGCTTGGCTTTGGGTATTCTTTCTGTACAGCATGTTAGAGAGCATCTTTCTCTTGCAGCTCTCCCAGCTCTATTCCACTTCATTTGTACTCAGTGCTTGTTAGTGTGATGTAAGAGGCAGGGGAGAGGTCATTCTCTGATGCTATGATTAGTCCTTCATCCTAGGCAAGTAGTGTGGATCTCAGTCTCAGGCATGTCATCTTCAAAAGATTTTCTACTCGTTCTCCAGCGATATGGAAGAGGCAGCAATATGTTAGACCTATCATGCATTCCTGCCTCTCTCCCATGAGTAGGTTTTTTTCTTGCTCCCTTCCCCAAGCTGTAGTAGGTTTCCTGGAGTGCCCTCAATGACCTTTGTTGCCCTTCTTTCTGCAGATTAAGGCCACTATTCCTAGGACAGATAGGTGTGAAGATAACTCAGTAGTAGCTGCTGTTTCCCATCCACCAGCCAGCTTGATGGGGAAAGCATTCTCAGGGTTCTCCCTAATCTTACTTTGGGGAGGTCCTGGAGAAAAAAAACTTGTGAGGGGCTGCAAGCCCCTCTGCATCTTTCGCCTGCAGGGGGTTCACGTGCTCACACTAGCCCATGCTCAGACTTTAGTAATTCATTAACATTTTTTTGCTTTGTCTTTTTTAATTCAGTGGCGTCTTGCTAGCTTCTGTTTCTCTGCCAGTGATGCTCTCTCTCCATATTCCAGGTTAGTTGTTTGCATTGAGACCTCATTTCTCTAACATTGCCCAGCATTTTTCTTGTGGTAAGTGTGGGAAAAACACTTTTTTCCAGTTTTATACCTCTGAAACTAGAAGTACCTTCCCATTTCTAGATTTGGAGAGGGAGATAAGGATAAGGATGATGATTAGTGTCATGCAGTACATCCTTTGAGCCATGTATTGTGCTAAATTACACACATTATCTAATTTAATCATCGAGCAATTGATGAGGAAGGGACCATCATTATTCTTATGCATTATTACCGTGCCTGCCCGTTCTCTTAATCGTTTCGTGTATTGCTTTTCCATTATCTCCTGTAACCCTCTCATCAGTCATTTGATGACAGGATCATGATTATCTTGGTGCAGTTTTATTGCAGCACCTACCAGAGTGCTTAGCACATAGCTGATGCCAAATAAAGGCTTGTTGAATGAATTAGTGCAAACACAGGCCTCGGGCAATACACAGATAATCATTACATCACCTCCATATTCCTTCCCCTTCCCTCCATCGCTGAAACACTGTGATGGGATAGCATCCATGAATTCATAAATATATTCATTCATTTATTGGGTGTGGGAGGCTGCGATTGATGGGAAGGCATTCACAGGGTATAGGGCCTGGAAGGTGCCCCGATACATCCTACTACGTCTGTGACTCTATTTTAGGGAGATTTGCTCCTCCTTCGACATGTGACTTTGGTGTCAGCCTTGAATTAGCTGACATCATCGTAGGCGAATATGTATAGTGGCAGCATTTTTTTTTTTTTTTTTTTT
>JAQZBX010087723.1:0-12833 GCA_029593785.1 Cabassous unicinctus | reverse complement strand
ATGAAGTCCTTTGAATAGCAAAAGTGTTTAAGTTTCAGGAGGTCCCATTTTTCCATGTTTTCTTTCATTTCTCATGCTTTTGGTGTAAGGTTTAAGAATTCACTGCCCAACACCAGGTCTTGAAGATGTTTTCCTACATTTTCTTCTATAAGCTTTATGATACTATCTTTTAGAGTTAGGTCTTTGCTTCATTTTGAGTATTTTTGTATAAGGTGTGAGATGGGGTTCTCTTTCTTTCTTTTGGCTATGGATTTCCATTTTTTCTAGCACCATTAGTTGAATAGACTGTTCTGAGATAGCTGGGTGGGTTTGACAGGCTTGTCAAAAATCACTTGACTGTAGATGTGATGGCTAGTTTCTAAACCATCAGTTCAGTTCTATTCGTTTATGTATCTATCTTTAGGCTAGTTCCATACTGTTTTTACTACTGTACATAGGTAATGTAATTTAAAGACTAGAAGTGAGAGTCCTCCAACTTGGCTCTTCCTTTTTAAGATGTTTCTGGCTATTTCGGGTTCCCTTACACTTCCAGATAAATTTGATTATTTTTTTTTTACATTTCTTTAAAAAAATGCTGGTGAAATATTTATTAGGATTGCATTGAATCTGTAACAATTTTGGTCGCATTGACATCTTAATAATATTTAGTCTTCCAATCCATGAGCACAGATTGTTGTTCCATTTATTTATGTCTTTTTAAAATTTCTTTCAGCAATGCATTGTAGTTTTTTTTTAATACAAGTGCTTTATATCCTTGGTTAAATTACTCCTAAATATTTGATTCTTTCAGTCGCTATTGCAAATGGAATGTTTTTCTGATTTTTCCTCAGATTGCACATTACTAGTGTATAGAAACACTACTGATTTTTACATATTAATTATGCATCCTGCCCCTCTGCTGAAACTGTTTATTAGCTCTAGCAGGTGTCTTGCAGATTTTTGGGGATTTTCTAGGTATAGGATCATATCATCCACGAATAGTGAAAGTTTAACTTCTTCCTTTCCAATTTGGGTGCTTTTTATTTGTTTTTCATGCCTGATTGCTCTAGCTAGAACCTATAGCACTATATTGAAAAACAGTTGTGGCAGTGGGCATCCTTGCCTTATTCCTGATCTCAATGAGAAAGCTTTCAATCTTTCACCTTTGAGTACAATGGTAGCGTGAGTTTTTTCATATATGACCTTTATCATGTTGAGAAAATTTCTTTCAATTCCTATCTTTATAGTATATTTATCAAGAAAGGATGCTGTATTTTGTTAAATGCCTTTTCTGCATCAATTGATAGTCTCATGTGATTTTTCTTCTTTGGTTTATTAATGTGGTGAATTAAGCTGATTGATTTTCTTGTGTTGAAACATCCTTGCATGCCTAACATAAATCCCACCTGATCATGATGAATAATTCTATTAATGTGTTTTGGATTCCATTAGCAAGTATTTTGTTGAGGATTTTTGCATTGATATTTATTAGGGGAATATTTCTGTAGTTTTCTTTTTTTCATAATATCTTTATCTGGCTTTAGTATTAGGATAATATTGGCTTCATGGAATGATTTTGATAGCATTCCTTCTTGCTCAATTTTTTGAAGAGTTTAAGTAAGATTGGTATTAACACATTAAGTGCTTGCTAGAACTCATCTGTGAAACTATCTGGTCCTGGACTTTTCATTTTGGGGAGTTATTTGATGACTGTTTCTATCTCTTTACTTGTGAATGTTGTGTTGAGGTATTCTATTTCTTCTAGGGTTAGTGTAGGTTATTCTTACATTTCTAGGAAATTTTCCATTTCATCAACATTGCCTATTTTTTTCATGTACAGTTTTTCATAACATCCTCTTATTATGTCTTTTATTTTCTGTGGGGTCAGTCATAATGACCTTGTTTTCATTTTTTATTTTATTTATTTACATGTTCTTTTTTTCTTTGTCAGTATAGCTAAGAGTTTGTCGATTTTGTTATTCTTCTTGACGAACCAACTTTTCATTTTCTTAATTCTTTTTATTCATTTTTTCACCTTCAATTTCATTTATTTCTGCTCTGATCTTTGTTATTTCATTTCTTCTGCTTTTTTTGTAAATTATTTTGCTATTCTTTTACAAGTTCTTCTGGCTATGTATTATGTCAATGACTTTATCTCTTCTTTTTTAAATATATTTTTAATTTTTTATGGATATTTAGATTACATAAGTGTTACACAAAAATATAGGGGATTTCCATATACCCCACACCCTGCGCCTCCCACATTTTCCCACATTAACAATACCTTCATTAGTGTGGTTCATTCATTACACTTGATGAAAACATTTTGAAGCATTGACACTAAGCATGGATTATAGTTTACAGTGAAGTTTACAATCTCTCCCACACAATTTTGGAGGTTATGGCAAGATATGTAATGACATGTATCTGTCATTGTAATGTAATTCAGGATAATTCCCAATTTCTGAAAATGTTCACATATTACACCTATTTTTCCCTCTCCCTTCTCTCAGAACCTCCAGTGGCCACTGCCTCCACATCCATGATATAATTCCTTCCATTGCTAGAATCACAGTAAATCTATAGTAGAATATCAGTAAGTCTACTTTAGTCAATAGTTCATTCCCCAATCCTGAGAATTCTGGGATGATGATGCTCACTCCATCTCTAATTGAGAGGGTGATTTGATCTCATGGGGCAGATGCATGGGACCTTATTTATTGCAGTTGTAGACTCTCTCGGTGCCTTGGGAAGGTCGTAGTCCATCATCATCTCCTTGTTAGTTGTCCTGGGAGAGTAGAATAAACTGGAGAGTAGGTGTTGCAACTCCCTTGAGGATCAGGGCCCAGCTGGCACATGGAGAGCTCAAAGATTTTAGTCTCTTGTACATACATCTATCAGTCTTAGTACAAATTATAGTTTCAAACAGAAGGGTCAAAAGAGCCATATTTAGGGAAAACACAACTGAGTCCATCTCTGTTACATGCGGGATCATAATTCCCAAAGTAAGGCCCTCTGACAAGACATCAAACTCCTGAGCTATCTGCCCTGACTTTAGTATCTGGATGTCTCCAGAATTTTCATGATCCTTACTATTTGAGGTAGTATTTACTTTGGCAGTCAATGAGATCCTGCTGAGTCATGCATAAGTGTAACCTCTGGAATGACCTCCCAACTCACTTTGAAGTCTCTTAGCCATATAAACTCATTTGTCTTTACATTTCCCCCCCTTTTGGTCAAAGTCTTTTTCCAGTTGCATTGATAGTTGGCGCTTGGTAGTAATCCCTCAGTGCCAGGGAAACTCATCCCTGGGATTCATGTCCCATGCTGGGGGGAAGGTAATTAATTTATATGCTGAATTTGGATTAGAATATGCCACATTGAGCAACAAGAAGGCTCCCAGTAGGCAACTCCTATGCACCCTATAATACTAGGCTAAGTTTCAATTTCAAGAATGAATGTTCATACGTACAGTCATCAATATTAAGGGCCCATCAATGGAACATCCTCTAGGTCTATAAATTTCCCTGTTCAGCACTAACTTTGCACCATATTTTCTATTATGTTGTGTTCTTGTTTTCAATCCTCTCAAGAAATTTATTGATTTCTCTTGCAATTTCTTCTTTGACTCACTGATTATATGAGTGTGTTGCTTAAACTACATATATTTGCGAATTTTCCCTTTTTTACCGGTTGTTGGTTTCCAACTTTATTCCATTATGATGAGAGAAAGTGATTTGTACAATTTTGATCTCTTTGATGTATTGAGATCTTCTTTGTGACCCAACATATATTCTATCCTGGAGCAAGATCCATGAGCACTTGAGAAGAATGTATATCATGGTGTTTTGGGGTGCAATGTTCTGTATATGTCGATTAGTTTTAGTCCATACATCATATTATTTGAATTTTCTCCTTCTTTATTGATCCCTTGCTAAGATGTTCTATCCAATACTGAAATTTGTGTATTGAAGTCTCCAACTATTGTTGTAGAGAAATCTATATCTCCCTTCCACTTTGCCAGTGTTTGCATCATTTAATTTGGGGCATCCTGGTTAGGTGCACATACATTTATGATTGTTATTTCTTCCTGGTGAATTGCCCCTTTTTATTAATATATAATGTCTTTCATTGTCTCTAAGAACAGTTTTGCACCCGTACAGCAGATTATGACAAAATGCTCACTAGTACATTTTCTAGAAGACTGCCCCATGGAAGCCCTGTCCCAAATGCCCCCTCCCCCATCCAACACCCTAAACCAGAAACCTTTCTTTGTCATATTGCCAATAGAGCTTTCTCAGCATCGTAGTTTCAACCATGTGCCTGCCAATAACCAGTGTTCACACCCTCCCTTCCCCCAATTCCATAGACCATCCAATACATCCTCCCCACTCTACCCCCCTGTCAAATTTTCAGTGACAAACCCAATAGTATCATTACACTCTTCTCATGTCCCTGCGCTGCACAGCTACTCATTTCCACCTTATCATAGACTTAGCCCAAATGGATTTTGGCTCACAACCTGCTTCTCCCTATTTCCTGTAAACCTATCTTTCAGACTCTAGCTCTCTGAGTCTGCACAATATGTTTAATTCATTTCAAAGAGGTCATGTTTTTTCTTTCATTGCTCATTCTTTGGGTGTAAAGTTCATGAAAACATTTCCTATTTCTAGGTACTGTAGATGCATCCCTATATTATCTTCCAAGGTCTTTATGGTGTTGGCTTTTATATTTAGGTCTTTGATCCATCTTGAGTTGATTTTTGTATAAGGTGTGAGATGGTGTTCCTCTCTCATTCTTTTGGATATGAATATCCTGTTCTCCAAGTATCATTTGTTGAAGAGGCCATTTTCTCCCAGGTGAGTAGGTTTGGTGGCCTTGTAGAATATCAGATGACTGTTTATGTGAGGCTCTATATTAGAATTCTCAATTTGGTTCCATTGTTGGTATGCCTATCCCTGTGTCAATACCATGTAGCTTTGACCACTATAGCTTTGTAGTATGTTTTAAAGTCATTTTCCTTTTTCAATATGTCTTTGGCTATTTGGGGTCTCATGCCCTTCCAAATAAAGTTCATAGTTACTTTCTCCAGTTCAGTAAAAACTGTTGTGTTGATTTTTATAGAGATTGCATTAAATCTGTAGATCATTTTGGGGAGCATAGACATCTTAATGATGTTTATTCTTCCTATCCATGAACAGGGAATATTCTTCCATTTACTTAAGTCTTCTTTGATTTCCTTTAACAGTGTTGTGTAGTTTTGTGTATATAAATCATTTATATCTTTAGTTAAATTTACTTCTAGGCATTTGATATTTTTAGCCACTATTTTAAATGGTATTATTTCTGATTTTGTCCTCAGCTTCCTGATTATTGGTGCACAGAAATGCTACAGATTATTGCACATTGGTTTTATAACCTGTGACTTTCCTGAACTCATTTCGAAGTTCTAGAAGGTTTGTTGTAGATTTCTCAGGGCTTTCCATGTACAGGATCATGTCATCTGTGAATAGTGACATTTTTACTTCTTCCTTTACAATTTAGGTGTCTTTTATATCTTTTTCTTGTCTCAGTGCTTGAGCAAGTACTTCTAACACAATGTTAAATAAGAGTGGTGATAGTGGGCATCCTTGTCTTGTTTCCAATCTTAAATGGAAAGCTTTTAGGATTTCACCATTGTATACGATGTTAGCTGTAGGTTTTTTTCAAATATACCCTTTATCATGTTCAGAAAGTTTCCTTCTAGTCCTACCTTTTGCAGTGTTTTTATCAGGAAATGATGCTGTATTTTGTCAAATGCTTTTTCTGAATCTATAGAGATAATCATGAAATTTTTTTTTCTTTTGATTTATATATATGGTGGATTACATTGATTTTCTCATGTTGAACCATCCTTGCATATCCAGGATGAAACTCACTTGATCATGGTGTATAATTCATTTGATATGATGTTGATTATGATTAACAAGTCTTTTGTTGAGGATTTTAACATCTCGGTTCATTATAAAGATTGGTCTGTATTTTTCCTTTCTTGTGGCTTCTTTGATTGGCTTTAGTATTAAGGTAATGTTGGCATCATAGAATGAGTGAGACAATGTTCCTTCTACTTGTATTATTTTGAAAAGTATAAGCAGGGTTGGTGTTAGTTCTATCTGGAATGTTTGGTAGAATTTGCCTATGAAGCCATCTGGTCCTGGGCTTTTCTTTGTTGGGAGGTTTTAATGACTGATTCTATCCATTTACTTGTTTTTCATCTGTTTAGTTCATTAATTTCTTCTTTCATTAATAGACTGCTTGTTTTTTCCTAGAAATTTGTCCATTTCTTCTAAATTATCCTTCTTATTGGCATATAATTTTTCCAACGATCTTCTTATGTTCAGTGGTGATATCCCCTTCCTCATTTCTTATTTTGTGTATTTACATCTCTCTTTTTTCTTTGTTACTCTAACTAAGGGTTTGTCTATTTATTGATCTTCTCTAAGAACCAGCTTTTAGTTTTGTTTGTTTTTTTCCTAGTGCTTTTTTACTTTCTATTTCATTTTGCTCTGCTCTAATCTTTGTTGTTTCCTTCTTTCGACTTCTTTGGTGTTAGTTTGTTGTATGTTTTCTAATTCCTCCAGGTGTAGCTTTGGGTCTTCAATTTTAGCTCATCCTTATTTTTAGATATATGCATTT
This sequence comes from Cabassous unicinctus, assembly GCA_029593785.1. Classification (NCBI taxonomy): domain Eukaryota; kingdom Metazoa; phylum Chordata; class Mammalia; order Cingulata; family Chlamyphoridae; genus Cabassous; species Cabassous unicinctus. The sequence goes on along the minus strand of JAQZBX010087723.1, from coordinate 6,179 downwards.
ATGGCTATGAATTGCCTTCTCAGTACAGATTTTGCTGCATCCCATAGGTTGTGTTGTCATTTTCATTCATTTCAAGGAAGTTACTTATTTGTTTTGAAATTTCCTCCTTGACCTACTGTTTGTCAAAGACTGTGTCATTTAACCTCCATATCCTTGTGACTAATCTGGTTCTCTGGCCCTTATTGATTTCCGGCTACATTCCATTCTGGTGAGAGAATTGTCTTTGTTTAATTTCAGTATTCCTTATTTCATTGATTATTTTTTTGCGGCCTAGCATGTGGTCTATCTTGAAAAATGATCCATGAGCTCTCAGGAAGAAGTTATATCCCACTGTATTTAGGTGTAATGTTCTGTATATGTCTATTAGGTCCAGATTCTGTAATGTACTATTCAAAGTCTTTGTTTCTTTATTGATTCTCTGTCAAGATGTTCTGTCTAATGGTTATAGTAGTGTATTAAATTCCCCCACTATAATTGTAGAGAATTCTATTTCTCCACTTAGCGTTTCCAGTGTTTGCCTCATGTATTTTGAGGTACCCTGGTGAGGTGCATAAATGTTTATGATTTTTCTTTCTTCTTGAAAGATTACCCTTCTTACTAATATATAGGGCCTATCTTTGTCTTGCAATAGTTTTGCATTTGAAGTCCATATTATCCGATATTAGTGTAGCTACTACTGCCCTTTTATGGTTATTGTTTGCTTATAATATTGTTTATCCACCATTCACTTTCAGCCTCCTTGAATCCCTGGGTCTAAGATAGATTTCTTGTAGGGAGCATATAGATGGGTCATATTGCATTATCCATCCAATCTGCATCTCTTGACTGGTGAGTTTAATCCATTAACATTCAGTGTTATTACTCTCAAGGACTTACTTATATTAGCCATATTTTCTTTGGGTTTATGCATATCATATGTTATTTTTATTTCTCGTTTTGTTTTTTTAGTTGTTCTTACACTCTCTTTCAACTCTCTCTCTCTCCTGATTTTTGTTTTTGTTTTTTCTCCTTTCAACCTGCAGAACTTCCTTTAGTATTTCTTGAAGGGCAGGTTTTTTATTGGCACACTCAATTAATTTCTGTTTATCTGTGAGTATTTTGAACTCTCCACCATTTTCCAATGCCATCTTTACTGGATAGAGAATTCTTGGCTGGAAATTTTTCTTTTAGTACCTTAACTATGTCATACCACTGCCTTCCCACCTCCATGGCTTTAGATGAGAAATCAGCACTTAATCTTATTGAGCTTACCTTTTATGTGATGGTTCTCTTTTCTCTTGTTGCCTTCAGTATTTTCTCTTTTTCTTGAGCATTGGACAGTTTGACAAGTATATGTATTGGAGTAGGCCTGATGGGATTTATCCTGTTTGGGGTGCACTGTTTTTCCTGGACATGTACTTCCATCTCCCTCAATAAGGTTAGGGCATTTTCAGACATTATTTACATTATTATGTCCCCTTTCCCTTCTCTTCTCCCTCTGGGATGCCTATAATGCTTATGTTAGTGCATTTTGCATTGTCTTTCAGAACCCTAAGTCTGTGCTGGATTTTCTCTATCTTTTCATTTATCTGTTTTCCTATCTGTTTGATCACAGATGTACTGTATTCCACTTGGCTAATTCTTTCATCTGTGTGTTCAAATCTTCTGTTATGTGATTACAGTGTATTTTTTTATTTCTTGGATCATGCCATTTATCACCATCATATCCATTATCTTTTTACATATGTTTACAATTTCTTCAACATGTTTTCCCAGTGTATTCTTAATATCCTTAATCTTTTCCTTCATGTCATTGAATTGGTCCATGATATTTGTTTGGACATCTTTGTTTAGTTGTTCAATGTTCTTCATCTCTTCCTGGTTTTTATTTTACCCGTTGGACTGGGCCATGTCTTCAAGTTTCTCCATATGGTTTGTAAGTTTTTGTTGCTGTCTGGTCATCTTTTTATCTTGATGAGTTTATTCAGTTGATTAGCTTCTCTCTCTAGTCTAGGATTTTATTTAGTTTCTGTTTTTGAGTGTGTGCTAAGTTTTGTCTTTTACACTTTTCCCTCTTATTCTATTTCCTTGCTGTTGTCTGTATTTCTTTGAAGGAAAAAGTTTAGGACTAGCAAAAGTGAAAGAGGTAAGAAAAGAAGGATGATATAGAAGAGGAATTGCTGGATCCTATGGCAGTTCTATATTTAGATTCCTGAGAAACCTCCAAACTCTCTTGCACAGAGACTGTACCATTTTACAATCCCACCACAGGTGAAAAAGGGTTCCTATTCTCAACATTTTTGAAAAAAAATAATAGCCATTTTATGCTGTGTGAAATCATATCTCATTGTTGATTTGATTTATATTTCCCTAATAGCTAGTGATGTGGAACATTTTTCATGTGCTTTTTGTTCATTTGGATTTCCTCATTGGAGAAATGTCTACTTAATATTTTTGCTCACTTTTTAATTGGATTGCTTTCTCTTTTTATTAAGTTTTGTTTTATTTATTTATTTCTCCTCCCCCTCATTGTTTGTGTTTGCTGTCTGCTCTCTGTGTCTGTTTCCTGTGTGCTTGTCTTCTTTTTAGGAGGCATTGGGAACAATACTTAGGACCTCCCATGTGGGAGGGAGGGGTCCAATTGTTTCAGCCACCTTCACTTCCTGCTTTTTGGTTCTCTCATTGTGTTTTCTCATTGTTTTTCTTCATTGCATCATCTCATGGTATCATCTTGTTGTGAAAGCTTGCCACACCAGCCCATTGCATCAGCTTCCTGTCTTGCTTGTCTTCTTTAGGAGACATCGGAATCAAACCTGGGAACTTCCATGTGGTAGGCAGTCACCAAACTGCTTGAGCCACTTCTGTGTCTGCATTGCTTGCTCTTTTATTGTTGAGTTGTATGATCTCTTTATATAGAATGGAAATCAAACCATTATCAAATATGTGGTTTCCAAGTATTTTCTCCCATTGAGTTGGCTGTCTTTTCATTTTCTTTATGAAGTCCTTTGTATCACAAAAGTGTTTAGGTTTAAAGAGGTCCTGCTTATCCATGTTTTCTTTCATGGTTCGTGCTTTCAGTGTAAGGTTTAAGAATCCACCACATACCACCAGGTATTGAAGATATTTTCCTACATTTTCTTATAGGATCTTTAGGGTTCTTGCTTTTATACTTAGGTATTTGATCCTTTTTGAGTTAATTTTTGTATAAGGTGTGAAGTAGGAGTCCTCATTCTTTCTTTTGGCTATGGATATCCAATTATCCCAGTATCATTTGTTGAATAGACTGTTCTGCCTGAGCTTGGAGGGTTGAAAGCTTTTTCAAAAATCACTTGACTATAGTTCTGAGGGTCTGTTTCTGTACCATCAGTTCCATTGGTTTACATGTCTATCTTTATGCCAGTATTATGTTGTTTTTTTGTTTTGTTTTTTGTTTGTTTGTTTTACCACTGTAGCTAGGTAATATGATTTAAAGTTTGGAAGTGAGAGTCCTCCAACCTTTCTTTACATTTTTAGGATGTTTCTGGATATTTGGGATCTCTTACCCTTCCAAATAAATATTAAAATTGTGTTTTCCATTTATTTAAAAAACTGCTGGTGGAAATTTTATTGGGATCACACTGATCAATTAGGGTAGAATTGACATCTTAATGATATTTAATCTTCCAATCCATGAGCATGGCATATTCTACTAATTATTTAGAGCTTTTAAAAATTTCTTTTGACAATGCATTTTAGTTTTCTGACTACAAGTGCTTTATATCCTTCGTTAAATTTATCCCTAAATATTTGCTTTTTTTACTATCTATTTTAATGGAATTTTTTTCCTGAAATTTTCCTCAGATTGCACTATAGAAACACCACTTATTTTTGTGCATTCATATTGTATCCTGGCACTTCAGTGAAATCATATATTAGCTCCAGTAACTTTGTTGTAGATTTTTCAAGACTCTCTAGGTATATGGTCATATCATCTGCAAATAGTAAAAGTTTTACTTCTTACTTTCAGATTTGAATGCCTTTTATTTTTCTCATCTGATTGGTCTAGGTAAAGCCTATAGCACTATATTGAACAGCAGTTGTGAAATGGGGCATACTTATCTTGTTCCTGATCTCAGTTGGAAAGCTTTCAGTCTTTCACCATTGAGTAAAATGAAAGCCATGGTTTTTTTATATATGGCCTTTATCATGTTGAAAAAGTTTCCTTCAATTCCTATCTTTTGTAGTATTTTCATCAAGAAAGGATGTTGTATTTTGTCAAATGCCTTTTCTGAGCCAATCAATAGGCTCATATGATATTTCTTCTTTGATTTATTAATGTGGTGTTATGCTAATTGATTTTTTGTGTTGAACCATCCTTGCATGTCTGGTATAAAACCCACATGGCCATGATGAATAATTATTTTACTGTGTTGTTGGATTCAATTAGTAAGTATTTTTTGAGGATTTTTGCATCCATATTCATTAGGGAAATGGGTCTGTAATTTTCTTTTTTTGTTTGTTTGGTAGCATTCCTTCTTGTTCAATTTTTTGGAAGAACTTGAGTAAAATTGGTACTAAATCTTCTTTAACTGCTTGGGTAGAAATCACCTGTGAAACCATCTAATCCTGGGCTTTTCATTTTGGACAGTTGCTTGGTAACTGTTTCAATCTTTTTACATGTGATAGGTTTGTTGAGGTCTTTTCTTTTTTCTAGGGTCAGTGTAGGTTCTTCATACATTCCTAGGAATTTTTCCACTTCATTTACATTGTTTAGTTTTTTAGCATTAAGTTGTTCAAATTATCCTCTTATAATCTATTTTATTACTGTGGAGTCAGTAGTAATGTATTTGTTTTCATTTTTTTATTTCATTTATTTGCATCTTCTCTCTGTTTTTCTTTGTCAGTCTAGCTAAGGGTTTGTGAATTTTCTTAATCTTCTTGAAGAACCAAATTTTGGTTTTGCTAATTTGCTCTATTGTTGTTTTCTCAATTTCATTTATTTCTGCTCTGATCTTTTTTATTTCATTCCTTATACTTGCTTTGGCATTAGTTTGTGGTTCTTTTTTTAGTTCCTCTCATATGTAATTAGATAATTGATTTTTAGCTCATTCTTTCTTTTTTAATGTAGAAATTGGGGATATAAATTTCCCTTTCAATGCTCCCTTTGATGCATCCCATAGGTTCTGATATGCTGTGTTCTCATTTTCTTTCATATTGTTATATTTGCTGATTTTTCTTGAAATTTCTTCTTTGACCCACTGATTATTTAAGAGTGTGTTGTTTTATCTCCATATATTTGTGAATTTTCCTTTTTTCTGCCTATTGTTGATTTCCAGTTTTATTCCATTATGATCAGAGAAAGTGTTTAGTACAATTTCAATCTTGTTGAATTTATTGAGATCTGCCTTGTGACCGAACATATGGTCTATGCTAGTAATAGATCCATAAGCACTTGAAAGGAAGGTATATCATGCTGCTTTGGGGTGCAAATTTCTGTATATGCCTATTTAGTCCATTTATGATATTATTACAGGTGTTTCTTTATTACTCTTCTGAGCTGATGTTCTGTCCAATGCTAAGAGTGGCGTATTGATGTCTCCAACTATTATTGTAGAAACTTCTACTTCTCCCTTCAGTTTTGCCAGTGTATACCTCATGTATTTTGGGGCATCCTGGTTAGGTACATATATATTTATGATTGTAACTTCTTCCTGGTGAATTGCTCCTTTTATTAATATATAAAATCCTTTCTTTTCTCTAATGACACTTTGCTTTTAAAGTCTATTTCATCTGATAAGAATATAGTTGCTATGATAATTAGGCTAATGTGTCAACTTGGCCAGGTAATTGTGCCCAGTTGTTTGGTCAAGTAGGCACTGGGCTAATTGTAATAGAAGGACTTTTATGTGCTGTAGTTATCAGTGAATTTAGTGAATAGAGGGCTTTTTACATCTACTTCACCCAGGGAGATTGCCATCAGTAATGAGTGATGCTTTATCCAATCATTTGAGTGCTTTAAAAAGGGAAGTGATTTCAGCATTCAGAGAGAATTTCCCAACTTGCCTTTGCACAGTCAATGTCTCCTTGGAAACTCATCAAACACTTTCATTGGACTTTCATCTGAGCCCCTGGTTTGAGCCTGCCTGTGGAACCTGGACTTTTGCATTCTCACGGTCATGTGAGAGACTCTTATAAAACCTGATACTATTTACACATATCTA
>JAQZBX010087722.1:0-12834 GCA_029593785.1 Cabassous unicinctus | reverse complement strand
TAAACAATTTACATTAAGATATATATATATATGTGATTCCCATATGTGCTACCCCCACAGATCCCACTAAGTTTATACTGTTATTATAAAATGAATTGATGAATATGTCTTCTTTATTTTTTATGAAGGAGATTGTATATGATTAGTATATCTTAATTCACTGTTTAGTAATTGTTTACTTCAGTAAATCTGGACCTGGTGATTCAAATTTTTTTTTTCAAAATTTTTAAAAAAGTTTAATTTTCCTTTAAGTGGTTAAAGAAATGTTAAAATTTCCTTAAATATCCCATGAGATTTGATATTTTTGCACTTAAATTCATTTTTATGAATATAAATAGATTTTTTGTTAATTATCGCTGTATTCTCTATTGCAGATCATAATTTTTAAGAAATATATATTGGTTGTGATGTGTTCATGAATTCAGAATTTTAAAAGTTTTAGAAAGTTACATGGTACATACAATACATTTTATATAATGTTCTAATAGGATCTGGTATGATACTCCATAATCAACTCTGACAATTTTTACAGCAAATTTTATTTTTCCAGCACCAATCAATAAGCAGTAAATTTCACTGATAATTTACAATTTCTTCTATCATATATAAACTTTTATATATGAAGTTCACAATGTCTATAAGTGCTCTTTTTTTAATTGACTTTTATTGTTTTCTTTTTGGTGTACAGGTCAATGAGTTCTCCCCATTCCCCCAACTTGCTGTCTCTGTCCATTTGCTGGATGATCTTCTTTGCCTGTTTTTTGGCTTCTCTTCTCATTTTACTCCTCTGGGCTTCACTGGGATTTGATCCTTGGGATCTCCAGTGTGGGAAAGTGACACCCTGTCACTTGCACCACCTCTGTTCCTGGTTTCTGATGCATCTCACCTTGGCTCTCCCTTCATCTCTCTTTTGTTGCATCATTACCTTGCTGCATAGCTTGGTGGGCCTGGCTCACCACACATCCAGGCAGTCCTGTGACTCACCACAAAGGCATGGTTTGCCTGCTCCCCCCTTTTTTTCATTTTACCAAGTGGTCCCAGGGATTGAACCCAGGTCAATCCAAATGGTAGACAGATGCAACAACCACTTGGGCCACATAATTTTCCTTATCAATACTCTTTTGTGTGTCAAATGATGTTTCCTCACAAATGGCTTTCAGAAGTTTATCACTGTGCACAGTTTCATATCCACCTACCAGGCAGATATTACAAGGAATGGTCTTTTCTGCCAGTAAGTCAGTCATTAGTTTGAGCAACACTGTGGGTGTATAGCAAAGATTGGAAAGTTAGAGGCAATTAAGGAAGAAATACATGGACTTGTCAATAAACCACATGATATTGATATCATTATGAATAAGTTTCCTAAACAAATAGCAATGTAACAAAATAAAAGCAGTACAAAGCAGAATATTTCTATGTGATATTTAAAAGAAATTCCCAAGCGAATAAACACAGTGTGATATTATTTCTATTTTCCAGGTCTAGTGCAGGAAAATGTAAAAATGCATATCAGTCATCTGAAAAGACATATTTCTTGGGTCAATGTCAGAAAGGTTTAGGGTGAATATTGATGACACAGATATATCATGAAACTGTTAATTGACATGATTCAAATTTTCAGAAAATAAAGAACTTATATTTAATAAAAGTGTCGTTTGTGTTCTTCTCATGATGACTTCAGAAATCTTTCACAACATTATGTTCAATCTAGGTCATTAGCAGAAATTAATGCATTCAGTCATTTAAATGAAAACTTTTAAAATGTATTATTAGGTAGCAAAATATTCTCTGCAAGATGGCAGTGGGAACGCTTTGACTAATTTTAATAGTTTGTTTATCATTTTTTTAAAATGATACATGACAGTAAATTATTGACATTTTATAACACAATTATATTTACTTACAATTTGTTATTTTTAACTTGGGATTTATAACCCAGAAAATCTAAATAAGAAAGGCATATGGAGCCTCTGTAAATCTTCATTAGGAGAATCACCATGTGCACACCTAAGATTTTATAGCAAAGCTTTAAGATTTCCTGAAGATAATTATTCACATATTGTTAAAAAAGCATAAAAACAAAAACATAAAAGGTGCTTAGCAGAGAATGATCATCTAACCAAAGGAAGCAGATGTCCATAATGTGTGAAATGAACATCATGATCTCTGGGTGTTCTTTTCCACCTTGTTTCGGGGTTGTTTACCATCAGTATACAGTCAATTTAAAATGGTATCATAGAGGTTGGGTTTGAATAAATCTGATAAGCACAAGAAAATTACATGAAAATCTTCATAGATTGTCTTCTTTCCAACACTTATCATACGGCCTAATTTTTGATTGAAGAAGAAATATAAAATCATGTATATTTACTTTTATATCTACATGAAAATATGGTGTCAACTGAAAGTGGAATGTTGTAATATTAAAACCCCAATTATAAATATTACTAAAGAGATAGGAGTAAAGGAATATTTTCTCAATGAGCAAACCTCAGCCAGTGCATTTTGGCTGTTCACTTTGTATAGACAGAGAGATGGGTTTATTCCAATTCAGAGCAGTTGGCAATAATTTCAATGAGTGGTCAGAGATTTGGTAATATAAGGTTGAAGTTTAAATGGTAAAGGCATGTGTTAATCAAGTGTGTGGAAGGATTTACTGGACAAAGTGGGAAAATATCTGAATCTTACAAATGGCCACCAAAGGGTATTCACTACAGAGAAGTTTCCAAATGATAGACAAGATTATATGTTCTCAGGATGTCATTCATTTCTTATATCAGCCACCCAAATTTTTACTCAGTGGTTCAAGAATAAAATGCCATGGTTCTAAGAATGAAGCATCTCAAATAATTATAAAGATAACAATTCCCTCATCATTGCTAATCTCATTGCTGCTCATACTGATTGCCTAATTGCTGTGCATATTATGCTTGTGTAACAAAATACTCCATACTTTATATAAAACAATCAATTAATATATTCATGGACTCTGTAGATCAAGAATTTATATAAGATATAATGGGAACACCCTGGCTATGCTACAAGATGTGTGTTGTCTCAGAAAACTAAATGGCTGAGGATGAATCATTGGCTGGAAGCTGAAATGATAACCGATCTCCCCAATGTTTCAGAGTGAAACTCATTTATATTTCCCTACACATGGTTCTGCCCATTTCATTTGAATCTATAATCAGCAATGTACCTGTTAAATATATATACCAGAGACATAAATCTTCTGGCTCTTCTTATGCCAGTTGAGCCCTGAATTTCAGAGGAGTGACAGCAAGCACCTACTTTCCAGTTCATCAGACAAACTCAGGAAAACTAATGAAAGGATGGTGATGGACAACACCCACCTCAGAAAACAGAGTTATCTACAACTGCAAGCAAGTCAGTTCCATCCATCTGCCCCATGGGATCTAAGTCCCCTCTCAGTCAGAAGCAGACTAGACATCACCATTCTCCAATCCTCAAGATTGAAGAATGAACAAGCATAAGAGGGGAATGCAACTATTAGCTGAAGTAGACTTATTTTTATCTGAGTAATGGAAGAACTTGTAACAATGATATAAAAGCAGTGTTCAAAAGAGGTTCTGGGGCTGGCGAGGTGCCGGCTCTGGGTCCCAGAGGCTCAAGCGACCCATTCCCGCGTTCTTACATAGGCATTTCCAGAGACAACTGACACAAGCGCCGCAAGACTGGGGGCAAGAGAATGCCTTACCACAAGAAACGAAAGTATGAGCTGGGACGCCCGCAACCAACACTAAGATTGTTCCCCGCCGCATACACACAGTTCAAGTTCGAGGAGGCAGCAAGAAGTACCGTGCCCTGAGCCTGGACGTAGGGAACTTCTTCTGGGGTTCTGAGTGCTGTACTCAGTAAACAAGGATCATCGATGTTGTCTACAATGCACCCAAGAATGAGCTGGTCTGCACCAAGACCCTGGTGAAGAACTGTATTGTGCTCATTGACAGCAAACCATTCCAGCAGTGGTATGAGTCCAACTATGCTCTGCCCCTAGGCTGCAAGAAGGGGGACAAGCTGACTCCTGAGGAGGAAGAGATTTTAAACAAAAAAAAGATCAAAGAAAATTCAGAAGAAATATGATGAAAGGAAAAAGAATGCCAAGATCAGCAGTCTTCTGGAGGAACAGTTCCAGCAGGGCAAGCTTCTTGCATACATTGCTTTAAGGCCAGGCCAGTGTGGCTGAGCAGATGGCTATGTGCTAGAGGGCAAGGAGCTGGAGTTCTATTTGAAGACAATCAAGGCCCAGAAAGGCAAATAATTCCTCGCTCCCGTCCTAGCTCATGTAATGTTTATTGTTATATGAAAAAAAAAAAGAGGTTCTAAGGGGAGGGAGACAGTAAAATAGGTGTAACATAGTGCATTTTTTGACCTTGGAATTGTTCCACATAATATTGCAATGATAGACACAGTCCATTATTCATTTTGTTAAAACCTGTAAAATTGTGCAGTGTAAAGTGCAAACCATAATGTAAAGTATACACCATGGTTAGTAGCAATGCTTCAATATGTGTTTATCAATTGTAACAAATGTACCACAGTAAAGAAAAATGTTAATGGGGAATGTGTTGGAGAAGAGGAGATGGGGTCTATGGGAAACCCTGATATTTTCATTGTAACATTTATAAAATCTAAATCTACTTTAAAAATAAAGCTAAAATAAGATCTATGCAGGTACAAGTGAAGAGATGATAGATGACAAAAATTTATGGAACTATTAATGTTACATTGCAAGAAGTGCAAGCAGAATGAGAAATATAAATATGAAAACTTTGGAAACCAAGATTGAGTACCCAATATATATTATCTCTCAGTGGAAATATTCATCCACTTGGTGGCAAGTTGATTACATGGAAAATTTTCCATAATGAAGGGGTAGAATTTGTACTCATAGAAATAGACACTTCTGATAATATGTGGATGGATTTACTTTTTCTTTTCATTATGCTTGTAGCAACAGTGTAATCCATGAGCTTATAGAAATTCTTGGATCTCAAATATTCATGGAACTCAAACATCACCGAACCTGATCAAGTTGATTATTTCAAAGTGAAAGAAATATGGTGGTGGACACATTCCCAAGGAAATCACGGGCCTTACAAGGTTCCCCATTACTCTGTAGTGGCTGGTATGATAAAGTAGTGGAATGTCTTGCTGAATATTCAAGCACCAATTCAGAGTAAATGGCTTGAAAATCTGGGGCTTTATCTTGAAGGATGTATTGGTAAATTAGAAATATTGTTTCTTTCATATCCAGAATAAACAGTTATGGGAATCAAGGTATGTAAGAGCAAGTAACTCCTTTTGCTATTATGCTAAAAATCTATCTATTGAATATTTCCTCTCTCACCATTTTCAGCATAGATGGTTTGTGACAACAGTTATGAAAAGGTTATGCTTTCATCAGGGATCACAGCAATGATTTTATTGAATTATTAATTGAGAATACCAACTGGTCAATATAGGTTCCTCCTGTCTGTACTATGCCAACAGACAAACAAGGGGATGTATTGATTGGTACTGACAGCCAAGATAATGTGGTTTTTTATAACAATGAGGGAAGATTTGATCATTATCTTCAAACAAGGTAATTCTCATATTCACCTCTAATAATTTACATGATGAAAATTGAATGTTAATTAAAAAATAAAGCAACAATAATAGTATGACTATTGAGAAGTGAGAAATTTGGAAATGAAATTTTGTTCAACTACTAGATAAATCCTAATAGCTGAATGTCAGTCTGAGAGCTAATGGAAGGTGGAATAGAATGTGGAAGAAATAAAGATATAAATTTAACTAAAACCTTAAGACCAATTTAAGTAACTAAATTTGTAATAATTTTTCTTTACTTGTTAGATTTATATGTGTATGTGGTATACAAATGTAATTACTTATCTGTGTATATGTATGAATTATATTTTATTTCCTCATTATTTTATATAAAAGATGCTTTTTCTTAGTTAAATTTACAATGTAATCTTTAAGCTACAGATTATTCAGGTGATATTGTAACCTAGTAGAATAACAAGTAATATTTTAATTAACTTATCCAGGGATGTCTACAAAGACATTGAACATGCTGCGTTTCTTTTAATGGTCGGTTTCAGAATATATCTGTAGAATTATCTCTTTAGTGGAAGTGGGATTATGTAATTGTTTTATTAAGGAGTTTAATTATGTATAGAGGAGAGTTTATGAATGCTGAGTAGCCTATTTAGTTAAATGTTCCATTCATTTATTTGTTGGCATCAGCCAAAAATTCACTCTTCTAAGATTTGTTGTGTAATCTTGGGACAGAGTGCCTGTAAATTGGTTTTCTCTTCTACCAGATGGCTTCTGGTTAGATTTGCCTTGTACAACAGGATGAACAAATGACTTTGTATGTTAAATGAAAGATAAGGACTTGAAACAGATATGTGAGAAGAAAAGAGGAACAAAGAACAATTGAAAAATAATCAAAAGTTTCCTGTCAAGAAGAGTCATGGGCCAATGTGAAGATTTCTTCTTTGTATATAATTCCAGCTCATTTTTGGGCCCTAATTTAAATAGGCAGTATTATAAAAGCCTTGAGTGAAATTCGGAAATGCCTTTCCTACAAGTTACTTCCCTTCTGAAAGCCACTGATGGCACCACAATTTCTTCAAACCATATATCTCCATGTTTCTCAGAGTATAAATAAGAGGGCTCAGGAAGGGGGCATTGATGATGTAGAGAAGAGCAAAGACTTCATCTTCTGGAAAAATTTTGGGTGGTCTTATATAAAGGGAACAGGCACAAATATAGGATCGCAACTGTAATACAAGGACTACCAGCAGAGGACGATTTGCTATGGCTTTCTGCAGGGTAAGCACTCATGGGTAAAATATCAGAAAATAAGATACCATAACAATCATGAAAGACATCAAAACAATCAGACCTGAATTCACAATTATCAATATATCAATTCTGTATGTATTGGTGCAGGCCAGATTCAGCAAAGGATATACATCACAGAAATAGTGATCTATCTCATTGGGACCATAGAAAGGTAACCAGATGGTGATAAGAAACTCACTGTCAGTGTATCAATCAGCCAGCATGATAAACTATGATGATCCCAATTATGTCTGCACCTGCGAATGGTGATGATGTAGTGCGGGGTCTTGCACATGGCCACATAGTGATCATAAGCCACCCCTGTGAGCATAAAGATCTTGATGAGTCCAAGGAAATGAATAATAAACAGCTGTATCATGCAGTTACTGTATGAAATGATCTTCCTTTCTGCCAGTAAGTCAGTCATTAGTTTGGGTATTATTGTGGATGTGTAGCAAGGGTCAGAAAATGAAAGGCAATTAAGGAAGAAATACATGGGTAAGTCAATTGGGTGACTGCATGAGATAGAAATATAAAAAAGTTTCCCATCAAAATAGCAATGTAACAAATTAAAATGAATCCAAAATAGATTGTCCATGTGTTTGTTTTGGGAAAGCGCTAAAAAATTACGCAGTTACGTTATTCCTTTTTCCAAAGTCCAGGGCAATAAAAAGGCATAACAGGAAATAAAAAGGCATAACAGTAGTCTGAAAAGGTAAAATTCATAAGTCAATGTCAGAAAAGTATATGGATAATATTAATAATAACATACATTTCATGAAACTATGTTTGGCATGATTCCAGTGTTTCAGAGAATGAAAATCTAATATTTAATAAATATCATTAAAATTTCCATAAATCTTTCAGATAATTACGTTCAATCTTGACATTAATAAATATGTATACATTTATTCAGCCTATTGAAATCCTATAAAAATATTATTAAGTAAGAAACATTACCCAATTCCAATTTAATATATGGTTAATTACTTGGAAAGATGTAGCTTTTGATCCTAAGAAATTTCAAATTTTTAATGATACAAGCATAATTTGCACAAAGTGTTTGTTTAACAATGTAAAAGCAAAAGTAAAATTGTAACTGAGTTCACTATTGTAATATATGCTCTCTACCACACTAGGTAAAAATTAAATTAAAGATTGATGTAATGATACCTATATACTTAAAGGGAAGAAAAAACTCTCCACAATAAGCAAATGCAATTGGTTTGCTTAATGTTTTCCTGCTTGTTTTACTTTTTCTTGATTTGTTTCAGCAAAATGCCGACATTTTATAACATAAGTATATTTATAACTACAAACATTTCAATTAAAATTATATACTTAATTTAACCACAGATTAAAACAATAGTTAAAACTAAGAGAAGTACAAGACAGGTTACCTAGATGGTTTTGCCTTAGACTCCATGTATCGTATTTATCATATTTTTCAAATCAATTTCCCCTCAATTGTTTGAAATGTAGCCTTCATTTTTGCATTCTACTATCATTCAATATAAGTTTTCCAAAATGCCTAAAAAGACTGACACCGCATAATAGAAAGAAAATTTCTAGAACATATGTGGGAAACATTTGTGGCCAGAGAAAAATTACTACCTGAACTCTATTATTTATTATACCACAGTGTGTGAATTTTCAAACCATATGATTTGTTTCTGAATTTAATTTATCTTCTTCATAAATTGGGCAATCTGTCTGGACTTTGTCACAATATGGTTGCAAGTTCAAACCACTTAATGTCTATTGATTTATTAACCATAGAAAAATTAATGCCTGATATTATTATCAAAATATTACTGTTAGCAATTTATGTTTCTAACAGTTTTTAAGAACATTGTCCAATAACTTTGATTCATATAGAAAATGAAATTTCAACAGCTTAAAATCATGTTTTGTAAATCAAAGATTTACCATCCAATAAGTATACTTTTCAAGAGTAATCTATGTATGTAAAGGAAGATAGAGCAATAAAATCAGTAACCTGAAAAATCAGCTGTAACCAAGATATTTATTTTTAGTGAGTTTGTTGAAATAGATGCTTGAGAAAAGGAAGATGAAGAGATTGAAATGGAATAGGCCCAAGAAAATCACATTGTTAAAGCTAATCCATTTCTGCAGTTGGAAACTTATTGTGTGTAGGGCCTTTTGATTAGAATACTTAATTTAAGGGTTTTTTGATCAGGTTATTTCACTAAGGTCTTGCCAGGTTGGGTCTTCATTATCATACTGGAGTCCTTTATAAGAGAATGAAATTCAGAGGGAAAATGATGAAAAATTATTCCGCTAAAATAATGAAACCTGGAAAGAAGTGAGTGACCAGTAGTCACCTACATTTGCCTTGCCATGTGAAAGACATGTCCAGGATCACCAGTAGTCAATCTTCAGGGAGAAAGTATTACCTGATGATTACATAATTTGGACATTTTCATGGACTCAGTCTGAAGACTTATAACCTAATAAATCCTCATTGTAAAATTCAACCCATTTCTGGTATATCACTTTGGGAATATTTATCAGTCTAAAACAGATTTTGGTGCCTGGAGTGGGATGCTGCTATTGCATATACCAAAAATGTTAAGAAGGTTTTAAAGTGGGTGAATTACAATTAAAAAAATAAAAAATAAATATAAAACACAAAACACCTGAAATTTCAGGAGAAAAAAAAGAACTAAATAAATGCCTTGCATTTTCAAAAAATTAAATAAATAAATAGAATGGGTTAATGACTATAGATAGGAAGAAGTGTGAGGTGGTTGATAGAAAAGTTCTAGATTGCTTTGAAGAGACTGTTGGTACAAATATGGATGCTAAAGTTCCTTATAAGAGGACTTAGAAATGATAAATGGTTTACCATAAAATGGAAGAAAGGTGATTCTTGCTTTCATGAAGTAGAGGTCATGGCAAAATTGTGTTCTGAAGACAGAATTTAAAAGTGACCAGCCTGGATATTTCGCTGAAGAGATTTCTAAACTAAATGTGAACAGCAAAGCCTGGTTTTACTTGCAGCTTATGGTAAAATGTGAGAGGAAATGGATAAGGAGAAATGAACTCCTGGGCACACAGAAATGAGAAATTGATGATTTGGAAAATTCTGATCTCCCAGAAAATGAGTTCCCAGAGAATAGTGTCTCATGTGATGTATTAACTGAACATGGAACTAGTCAGCAATTTCAGTGCAGGTCACTTATTCAGAAAGAATTTGTGGAAAATTCTCTTGTTTGATGGTTAGGACCCATGTGTGCTACATGCAATTGACCACTTTTTATAAGATTTGTATGAATGAACCACTGCCAGCCTGGAGTAAAAGGGACATATTGAAGGAAAGATGACCTCATAGGCAGATCCATGAAAGCTGAGGTCTGTATTGAAGAATTCTTAGGCCACGGTAGAGGACCCACCTTGTATGTGGAAAGGGTGACTATGTCTCAGAACTTGGAGAGGCCCCACTTTGTGGCCCACTGTTCAGGAAGAGTGTTATCACCCAATGCTCTCAGATTCCTGGGGTTTGTGGAGGAGCTGGCTGCCACCCAGATGTTTTAGGAGGTTGGAGACTAGCCTTTGGCTCTCACCCCTATCCTTGATGAAGGCATGATCATTAACCCAAACTTGGAGATATTAGAGCCCTCACCCCAGTGTTTGGGGAGAGCAAACCTGCTGTGAAAGCCCTCCTTCAAGGCCAGAGGAAAAAGTATCATTCTATAGATGACTTTTCAACCTTTAAATATAAAGAAGTATGCTCTTCAGGATCTCAGAATTGTTTGGAGATCATGATTTCTGTTTTCCTTCCAATTTCTCCCTATGGCAATGGGAAGCTTTATCTTATGAATGTTCCTTCTTTGTATATTAGAAGAGATACATTTTCAAAGTTTCAGATGTCCAAATTCTAAGGGGAATATTGATCCAAACATACCACACCCATAGTCAATTTTAATGAGACTTTGTCTTTAATATTGTTACAAAAATGATTTAACATTTTAGGGTATTGTGATGGAATGCATGTATTATGCATTTGGAAAGAGCATGTCTTTCTGTTGCCCACAGGGTAGAGTGTGATGTTTTGAAATGGAATAGACCCCAGAGAATCATGTTTTTAAAGCTAATCCATTCCTGTGGGTGTAAACCTATTGTAAACAGGGTCTTTTGATTAGGTTACTTTAGTTAAGATCCTTATGACCAGGTTACTTCAGTAAAGCATTGCCCAGGATGGTCTAAATCATCTTGCTGGAGTCATTTATAAGAGAATGAAATACAGAGTGAAAGAGAGAAAGCCTTGGAAGCCAAAAGTTGAAAGGAACTAAACCCAGAAAATAAGGGACAGACAAGCAGTTGCCACAATGTGCCTTGCTGTATACCAGAGGAGTCCAGGATTTCTGGCAACTGGTCTTCAGAGAGAATGCATTGCCTGACTATGCTTTGATTTGGACATTTTAAAGTCCTTAGAACTTTAATCTTTTAAGGTAATAATTCAACATTGTAAAAGGCAACCCATTTCTGGCACATTACCTTTGGCAACTTAAGCAGAATTAAATGGTAAGAGAAGAGAAGAGAAGGAAGAGAAGAGAAGAGAAGAGTGAATAAACATTTCCTCTCATATGCATATCAGGTTTGGAAAAGAGAATTCATTAAGTGAAAAATAAGAGAAATTTCAGAGGAAATCAGCCTTAAATTTACCAAAACTTTTATCCTCTTAGCCATCAATTTCTTTCTCCCTGTGACTGCATATTCACAGTAATATAGACTTGGTCCCAAATGTGCACAGTGAAGCCTAGTTACTAATATGTCATTACCATACACAAAACTAAACATTAAACTTTTGTTCACAAAATTAACTTATTATAATATCTTATAGTTCAAAATAATAATGATAACTATTTGTTGAGCAATTATTGAATACCCAAACTTCATACATCATTTATTCATGACCATAATGCACATTTTGAAATGATTTTTATTGTCCTGTTATGCAGATAAGAACACCAAGACTTCTAGAGGTTAGAAACTAGCTTAAATATCCAGGAAGTACTGAATCAGGACCACTGAGCCGTTGTAACTGAAAAAAAAAAAAAAAAAACAGGTATTTTTAAAGTTAGTACATTTTCCCAGGCTTTGAAATTTAACTTAACCTTGGGTAAATGAATGATTCTAGCACTTTAGAATGAAGGATATCAAAACACAATGTTTGAATGCTGTTCTCTTTGAAATAACAGCTGATATTGACTAGACTTAATTCAGTTAACCTATTTTAGCTGCTTATACATGTGACCATGCTCCCTCCACAAACACACACAACAAGATTCTTATAAATATACTCAGGTGCCTCGTCTACAACACCAATTCCTAAATTCATATTGTTCCTTCGAGGGTTAGTTTTTCTTCTTATCATTCTTCTTTTCCAGAATCCCCTTCCAATATCTTTTGCTGCATGTGTTACATGGCTTTATTTCCAGAAATGAGATTACATTGTAAACTTTCAAAAAAAGGAAAGTGTCAAATTTGCAGGGTCTAGTGAAAGTTTAAATGCATTCCTGAAGAAATAAACTTGATGATAAGCCTTAGATTCCTTTATAAATTTCAAATTCCCGAAACAGCCAGAGAAGCATTAAGAGGATCACTTTTTGGGTTTTTTGTGTGTCTTTTTTTTGTTTTTTTGTTTTTTTGTTTTTTTGTTTTTTTGAGGCACCAGGGCCAGGTGTTTTTCCTGGGACCTCTTATGAGGGAAGCCAGTGCTCAACCATTCAGGAACATCCACTCCCATCAAATATATGCATTTTTAATGACTGTATTGAATTCGCCATTCAAACAAAAAAGTAATGTCCATGATTAATATACACAAAGTGTAAAGTTTGGACCCAAGTCCATACATGTAAAACCATCACCACAATGAAGAAAATGAACAGATACATCACCCCCAACTTTTCCTAACTCTCCATTTTG
>JAQZBX010087721.1:0-12834 GCA_029593785.1 Cabassous unicinctus | reverse complement strand
AAAAAAATCCAGGTCCAGATGGCTTCACAGGGTAAATTCAACAAAACATTCAAAGAATTAACACCAATCCTCAAACTTCTTCCAAAATAATCAGAAAGAAGGGAACACTTCCTAACTCATTCTATGAGCCTAACATTGATCTGATAAAGCCACACAAAGACACCACAAAAAAAGAAAATTACAGACCAATATGCCTTATAAATGCAAAAAAATACTCAACAAAATACCATCAAACCAAATCCAATGGCACATTAAAAGTAGTATAAAAAATAAATTAACAAAATAATACAAAAAGTAAAAAAATAATTTAAAAAAATATTATATATCTCAACCAAATGGGATTTATCCCAGGAACGCAAGGGTGGTTCAACATAAGAAAATCGATCAATGCCATACACCACATTAATAAAACAAAGGAAACAAACCACATTATCATCTCAGTTGACACAGAAAAGGTCTTTGAAAAACTCCAGCACCCCATCTTGAAAAAAAAAGAAAACATTCAGAAAACTAGAAATAGAAGGGAACTTCCTCAACATGATAAGGGGCATTAATGAAAAACCCACACCTAACATCATCCCCAATGGTGAAAGACTGAAAGCTTCCCCCCTAACAAGACAAGGATACCCATTGTCACCACTGCTATTCCACTGAAGTTCTAACCAGAGGAATTAGGCAAGAAAAAGAAATAAAAGGCATGCAAATTGAAAAGGAAGTAAAACAGTATCTATTTGCAGATGACATGATCCTATATATAGAACCCCCCCCCCCAAAAAAAAAATCAACAAGAAAAGTATTAAAGCTAATAAATGAATTCAGTAAAGTTGTGGGGTACCAGATGAATATGAAAAAAAAATCAGTTGTATTTCTATACACCGTAAATTAAGAATTTGAGAAGGAAATCAAGAACACAGTTTCACTTACAATAGCATCAGAAATAATAGAAATATCTAGGAATAAATTTAACAAAGGAGGTGAAAGACTTGTACATTGAAAACTAAAACTCATCACTGAAAGAAATTAAAGATCTAAAATAAATGGAAAGACATCCCCTGTTCATGGATTGGAAGACTTACCAATGCTAAGATGCCAATAGTTCTCAAAGTGAGCTAGACAGATTCAATGCAATCCCAATTAAAATTTTTAAAAATTCCAGTAGTTTTTTTTTTCCAGAAATGGAAAAGTCAATCTTCAAATTCATATGGAAATGCAAGTGGCCCCAAATAGCCAAAACAATTTTGAAAAAGAATAACAAGCTGGAGAACTCACACCTCTCAATTTCAAAATTAATACAAAGCTACAGAAATCAAAACAGTGTGGAATAGGTATAACGATAGATCTATAGATGAATGAAATAGAACTGAGAGTCCAGAAATAAATCTTCACATCTATGGTGAGTTGATTTTTGACAAGGGTGACAAGTCCACTTAATGGGAAAAGAATAGCCTCTTCAACAAACTGGGAAAATTGGACATCCATATGCAAAAGAATGAAATTAGACCCCTATGTCACACCACATACAAAAATTAATTCAAAATGGATCAACTATAAAACTTGTAGAAGAAAATAGATGGGAAAATCTTCAGAGCCTTGTATATGGCAATGGAGTCTTAGATGGGACAACAAAAGCATGAGCAGCAAAATTTAAAAATGATAAATTGGACTTCATCAAAACAGAAACTTTTGTGCATCAAAGGACAACATCAAGAAAGTGAAAAAGCCTACAGAATGGGAGAAAATATTTGGAAATCATATATATGATAAAGTTTTCATATTCAGAATATAGAAAAAACTCCTACAACTCAAGAACAAAAAGACAATCCAATTTAAAAACTGGTTAAAGGCTTAAACAGACATTTCTCCAAAGACCGTATACAAATAGCCAACAAGCATGTGAAAAGACGGTCAGCGCTGTTAGTTTGTAGGGAAATGCAAATCAAAACCACTATGATATATCACTTCACACCCAGTAGCATGGCTGCTACTTCATTTTATTTAAAAAATAAGGGTTGGTGAGGATGCAGAGAAATCGGAAGCCTTGTGCCGTGCTGGTGGGACTGTAAACTTGTGCAGCAGCTGTAGCAAACAGAAAGTTAAACATAGAATCACCATATGACCCAGCAATTCCCCTCCTAGGTCTAAATCCAAAAGAATTGAAAATGGGGACTCAAACGCGTACACCAGTGTTCATAGCTGCATTATTCATGATAGCCAAAAGCTAGAAGCAAAACTACCTTGTGATGAAAATTTTTCATAATGGTTAATGGTGGCGTAATTTTGTAAATGGAATTAATGCCACTTAAAAATGGTTAAAATGGTAAATTTTATGCTCTATATCTGTTACCACACCAAAAAAAGTTTAAATGAATTAGTTTCAAATTGGTGTCGTTTGCAATCACAAGAATGCTAATGGATACATGGCCTTATGTTTCCCGCCAAATGTTTAGCCAGGGATCATCTATGACTTTGTCTGCTCAGAAGAACCCTATTCTGCCACCACACGCACTTCTCCACAACTTTTTCTGGGTTACTTTTTACTTCTGTTCCGACCTTGTGGTTTGAATAGAAGCTTTCATTTTATGGGCTCCCTTCCTAGTCACCTCTGATTGGCCCGGGAATGGCTCCCAGTTCAAGCTGGGCCTATTGTCCTTCTTTGACATTTTTTTCCAAAGAGCTGAGAGACGAGATGTAGCCGATTAAAATAATGTATTTTTTCCTGGAGAAAACAGTGAATATACTCATCGTTTAACACACAAAACATGCTGAAGGTATACAGTAAAACTCTCTACAAGGAACTCCTGAAAAATCAACAAGAAAAATTCAGGAACTCTGGTAGAAAAATAAGAAAAAGATACAAATAAGCAGTTTACACAAGAGGAAATCTGAAACATCAATAAGCACATGGAGAGAGATGTCAATTCATTAGAAATCATAGAACCACAGTTTAGAGCAACAAAAGCTGCTTATTGCCAGGTGTCAGCAGGCAGTGGGGATATATGGTGCAGCTAGTCTGGCGGGCAACCTGGCACTGCTCAGTGAAGTTAAATGCGTGATCTCCTACCCAGAAATCCCACTCCTGGGTGTGTGTCCTCAAGCAATATTCACATGGATCTGTAGGGGACAAGTACCAGCAGGGCCATCGCAGCCTTGCTTGGGGTGGCAGGCAGTCAGAGCAACCTGGGCATCTGTGAAAGTCATCAGGACTGCTCACATATACTCCAGCTTTTCTCCTTTCATAGCCACACGGTAGGATTGAATTTCCCCACCATCTAAAATAAATGGAGCCGCATGACTCACTTTGGCCAGTGAAATATGGACAAAAGGGCTGTGTGTCCCTTCCGATGGAATGTGGCATACTTTGTTACATTCTCTTTTCTCTGATACAACTGATGAGGTTAGAGATGGTGCATGGGTCCCTGAGTGATTGTAATGAACGAACCCCTCCTGCCAACCTGTGATGGACATGTAGCATGAATGAGAAATATGCCTTTGTGGTTTAAAACCATTATAATCTGGGTGGTATTTGTTACTGCATCATAATCTACCTGATGCTGACTGATGTGTAGTGGCCATGTGTAGAGTTGGAGGCGATGAACTAGACACGTACACAGCCATGGATAGATCTTAAAAACAGTGCTGGGTGGAAAAAAATGGAAAGGGATTTAAAGCATAATACCATGTATATGAATTAAAAATGTGCTCCAAATCCATAGAGACAGAAAGTAGGGTAGCGGTTACCAGGGGCTAGGGAGAGGGGAGAATGGGGACAGAGTTTCCATTTGAGGTGATGGAAAGTTTTGGAAATAGTAGTGATGGTTGTACAATCTTACGAATATAATTAATACCACTGATTTGTACACTTAAATATGGTTAAAATGACAAATTTATGTTACATATATTTTACCACAATAAAATTCAAAACAAACATTAAAAAATATATAATGTGCACCAATTTACACGTTTTTCAAGAACACGAGTAGGATACACCTCAAACATATGGGAGCTGCCCATGGGGGACGGGAAGTAACCACAGGGAAGTGAGTGACCAGACAACACGAGAGGCAGCCCTGCCCCAGTCAGTGACGGGAGTGCCTCTGAATCGAGGACCATTACCTGCTCATCTCTCTTCCCCTGAGATCCTGCCTAGACGCATCCAATAATATGAGTTTACTGTGAATCCTGCTGTGGGTTTTAAGCATAGTCAAACAAATAGATATTCACACATACAATCTTTTTACACAAATGCGAGCATACCAGTGGATGCACTGCTCTGTTGACCCTTTGCTTCTTCCTCAGTCTTTTATTCTTTCAGGGTTTTTTTTTTCTTTTTATTTTTTTATTTTATTGTAGTATATATATATAACGTGAAATTTGCCATTTAAGCCAATTTTTAAATTTTTAAATTTGTTTTTATTGTGGTAACATTTATACAACACAAAATTTCCAGAAAGCAGATGTGCCTCAAGCAGTTGGGCATCCGTCTACCACATGGGAGGTCCTGGGTTCGGTTCCTGGTACCTCCTAAATAAGACAAGCAAGACAGCGAGCTGACATGACAGGCTGGCGCGGCAAGCTGATGCAACAAGATGATACAACAAAATGACGCAGAGACACAGTGAGGAAACATGAGGGACACACCAAGTGGGGAGCAGAGGTAGCTCAAGCCAATGGGCACCTCCCTTCCACACGTGAGGTCCTGTATTCGGTTCCCCATGCCTCCTAAAAAAAAAAAAAGGAAGCGGAGACAACCAACAGACACAAAGAGCAGAAGACAGCAAGTGCAAACAACGAGGGGGCGAGGGAGAAATAAAAAAAAATTTCCATTTTAACCACTTTCAAATGGTTATTATGTATTTATTCAGTACCTTTCCTGCTGTGTGATTGTTAGACTGGCTTTATTTACTGTAAAAAATGGGGATCCCCCTCACCCTGCCAAAGAATTGAAAGCCAGGACTCAAACAGATGCTTGTACACCAATATTTACAATAGTCAAAAGGTAGAAACATCCCAAGTGTCCTTTAACAGATGAATGGTTAAACAAAATATGGTATATTATACAGCCATGAAAAGGAATGAAGTTCTGATACATGCTACAGCATGGATGAACCTTGAAAACATTATGCCAAGTGAAAGCAACCAGGTACAAAAGAAAAAATATTGTAGGAGTCCACTTATTGGGAACATATAGAATAAACAAATTCATAGAGACAGAAAGTAGATCAGAGGTTACCAGGGGCCAGAAGGAGAGAATGGGAGCTATTGCTTGATGGATGCAGAGTTTCTGGGAAAGATTTAGTTATGGATGATGGTGCTGGTAGCACAGCACTGTGATTGTAATTAATGCTACTGAATTGCACGCATACAAATGATTAAAATGGCAAATTTTGTTATATATTTGTTACCACAATAAGATTAGAAGACGTGGAGACGCACGCCAAGTAGCTGGAGCAAAATGTGGTAGGGGAGGGGGAGTGGTGGCCCTGGAGACTCAAGGGATGGCAATAAGTTAGCTCTCCCAGGGACGCGGACTGGGAAGCCAACAAGAACCTTGGAAGCATCTCCCTTTGCCTCTTTCCTGGAGGCTGCTCTCCTGCATGACCTGCTTATCTATTCTGTGCTCCTGTCTCGGCGATCTGACTTCCCAAATGACTCTGGTTTCTGCTCCCATTCAATTTCATCTCAACAGAAGCCCCAATCCTCCTCCCTTAGTCTGGAGAGGTGATTCCTCCGCAGCCCCCGTCATCACCTGGCAGCTACTGCTGTCATTCTTTCTTCACACAGCTGAAGGAAGAACGTGATTGCTCTGCTTCACTGCTTCGTGACCAGCCAGTGGATACCCTGATTTCAGCCTCATGTACTTCCCTTGTTCCAGCAACTGTAGATGGGAGAAGAGGGACATTTGAAGTTTAAATATGTAATGGCATCTAGAATGGTGAATCCTTTCCAGAAAGTTTTCAGTCTACTTTGCCCAGATCCATCAGAGGAATCACTGTCTCTGCCAACTGTGTAGCCTTATGAAATATATTTCTTAATAAGACTTGAAAGTCAAAATGACTCCTTGATCCATGGGCTGCAGAATGGATGTTGTGTTAGCAGAATGGATGTTATGAAAACAACATTCAACTCATTGTACATCTCCATCAGAGCTCTGGGTGACCAGGTGCATTGTCAATGAGCAGTCATATTTTAAAAGGTATCTCTTTTTTTCAGTAGGTCTAAACAGTGGACTTAAAATATTCAGTAAGCCATGTTGTAACAGATGTGCTGTCACCCAGGCTTTGTTGTTCCATTTATAGAGTACAGGCAGTGTAGATTGAGCCCTAGATTTTCAGCACGGTAAATGAGCATTGGCTTCACCTTAAAGTGACCTGCTGCTTTGAGCCCTAACAACAGAGTCAGCCTATCCTTTGAATTTTTGAAGCCAGGCATGGACTTCTCCTCTCTAGCTGTGAAAGTCCCGGATGGCATCTTCTTCCAATAGAAGGCTGTTTCAGCTACATGGGAAACTTGTTGTTTAGCGTAGCCACCTTCATCAATTATCTTGCCTAGGTCTTCTGGGTAACTTGCTGCAACTTCTACATCAGCACTTGCTGCTGTACCTTGCACTTCTATGTTACGGACACGGCTTAAACCTCATGAACCCACTTTTAAACCTCATGAACCCACTTTTGTTAGCTGCATACTTTTCTTCTGAAGCCTCCTCACCTCTCTCGGACTTCATAGAATTGAAGAGAGTTAGGCCTTGCTCTGGATTTGGCTTTGGCTTATGGGGATGTTTTGGGGGATTGATCTTCTATCCAGACCGCTAAAACTTTCCCTGTGTCAGCAGTGAGGCTGTTTCACTTTCAGTTTCCTTCAAGAAATTTTTATATTCACAGCTAGGCTGACTGACACAAGAGGCCTAGTTTTTGGCATTTCTCAGCTTTCAACACGCCTTCCTCATTAAACATAATCATTTCTAGCTTTTGATTTAAAGTAAGAGACGTGTGGCCGTTTCTTCCTTTCACTTGAACACTTAAGAGGCCATTGTAGGGTTATTAATTGGCCCAATTTCAATATTGTTGTGTCTCAGGGAAGAGGGAGGCCCGAGGAGAGGGAGACAGTTGGGAGAACGGCTGGTCAGTGGGGCAGGCGGAACACACACAGCATGTATCAAGGAAGTTCCTTCTCTTATATGGGCATGGTTCGTGGTGCCCCCAAACAATTACAGCAGTAACATCAAAGGTCACTGATCAAAGGTCACCAAAACAGATAGAATAATAATGAAAATTTTTAAAATGTTGTGAGAATTACCAAATTGTAACACAGAGACTCAAAGTGAGCACCTGCTGTTGGAAAAATGGCGCCAATAGATTTGCTCGAAGCAGGGTTGCCACAATCCTTCAATTTGTAAAGAAAAACAATATCTGCAAAGTGCTCTAAAGTGAAGCGCTGTAAGGTGAGGTATGCCTACATTTAATTCCTCTCTTGCTTTGTAAAGAAGTGTGTCAAGCACCAGAGAAAGGAGACTCAAAGTATCAGTATCATTCTAGAAGAACCAGATGAGGAAGAAGCAAGTAAGTTTGACACATTCTTTCCCAAGCTGTCGAACTAGCTTTGACGAATCCATGTGAAATAAAAGAGTAAATCCGTCAGAATCACTTATTTTGCGAACACTCATTGAAGCTGACTCTCAAAGCTCAGGTGAATTTACATGCTGACAGTGAAGATTGGGATTTCAGAAGATGCGCTTGAATTACACCCAGAAAAGCCCTCAGCCTCATCAGATGTGTAGGTGAGTTAAGTCTACGTCCAAACTTAAAAATCCTTTCTTCTTTTATATAGAAAGCAGCACAATTCTATGAGCTTTCACTCTCAGCACACTGTCTTTATGGAAGCGGGTTGCACGCCGGGGCTGCGCTTAACCCAGTGAACTCACACCGTCACCGCCATACACCAGGACTCCTATAGTTTCTCTGCTTCTTAATAAAAGTAAAAGCCTACCGGTGAATGATCAGCTACTATTACAACTTCAATTTACTGTTGAAACTATTATAAGAATATTTGAATCTCTATATGAAGATAATGAAAATGTTTATAGTTTTGGAGGGTAGCAATTATAGAATTCCATATGGGGTAATTTCTCAATTGGTTATACAATGAGCTATAATTTTATGGGTAAAGGTTTAAAGCTTTGTTATCATGTACTGTCATTTTTAATTTAATCTGTATTACCTGCTGATTTTCAGATTTCCAATGGCTAATTAAGGAAAGACCTCTTCTCTTTTGTGAAATTCAGGCATTTCTGTATTCAGTTCTTGTTCCTGGAGACTAATAAGGATTATTCTAGCTATTCCACTGACAGCAATTCCCTTCTTTAAGAAGGCAAGAAAATTTGCATCTTTCCTTAAAACTTTATGTACCAAGAGTCTAGTTTCTCCTTTCCTATTTTTCTTTAGTAGCCTCTATTTCTTGGATCTGCAGTATCATAAGGCCAATCCGTTAGTGATCTAGTACTAATGAAGTTTTTGTTTTGTTTTGTTTTTTCAGGTAAGCCAGTAGCTAATGAAGTTTTATGCTTGAAATGAAGGAGAAAACTGTAGCCCCGAGTCTGCCAAAGGAGATTAGATCAAAGAGTTCCTCAAACTCTGGGAGCCCAAGACATTTTGACTTCAAGAGCCATCAGAAAAATCTTGTCATTCTGGACACTGTCACCAAAGGTTACTTGATAATTGGAACGGAAAGACAAAACAGGGGGGGAAATATTGAATCACTATGGATTTATCAAGTGCAGCATGGCTTCAAAGGCTCTTCAGATGTTTTCTGTGCACTATTAAACTATGGTGCCCTGAAGAACCTAGCTTAGAATGCCATCCCTGGAAGTTACGACGATTTCCAAGGACCCTCAGTTTACTAATCATCTACAAAACTAAGGCAAGTACCAGACATGGAGGATTGAATGATGAGAAAATACAGAAAGCTTTCTTATCCTTTACCCCGGGGCTGATTGGTAACTCCAGCCCTCCAAACCATTTTCCATTTCTCGAAGTCCTTGCTCACCGAGGCCCAGTTAAATGGAGAATCTCCATTCCCTTTGAGGTACTGTGACCTTGAGGAATGGGCTCATAGTATTTTTTCTTTCCTTTAATAACTGTTTTCTCTGGTTCGTAGATCCTTATTTCTAGCTGCCAGTCTCAATTATTCTCAAACTTGAAGTCAAAGTGGCGGGGGGGGGCGGGGCACGTAAACGTTTAAAGGAATGGTGGAGGGGTGGGGTCGGGGAGGTCCTAGACCTACCTACCGGTTATGGTGAGCAACATGTTGACGAGTTCATTTATTCCGAGGGGCCAGTGATTGCAATCCCTCCTAATTCTCAGGCCCCGTGTGTCCCAGATGGTCCATTCCACAGCTCTGCGTGAGTATTGACTTTGTGCCAGATCCAGGGCCCTGTGGACACAGCCGGGAGCCGAGGTTCAGTGTCTTTCATTCCAGATTCTGATATCCAAGTCCTGCCCACTTTCACTCTCCTCCTACCCTCACGCCCGGGTCCTACCCCCTCCCCAGAAACAGCGTGTCACAAAAATCTCCACTCTTACTTTGTATTTCTGTGGAACCTCACTTGGGAAGGGGAAGTGAGAGGCAGGCCAACTTCTCCAGGAAGTGAGGCAGGAGGGTCCTTAGTTCCAGAAACGCTTTTGTGTCTCCAAATGTGTGATGGAACAATTTGACCTGCCTCCAGGGCTCCCCCAAGGTTGTCCTCCATGGCTCAAGCTGGGGCCCCCTCCCAGTCTGCCACCCCCCATCGCATGGTTTTATGGAGACCTGGTGGCCATTGGAATTATTCTTGATTATTTATTTTTTCTGAGTTATCCCTTTAGAGTAAGAGTGTGTTACCTGTCCTGTTGGCTGTGTTATAGCAGGGTGCTTGGTAGATGGTAAATGCTCAATACTGGTCAAATGGATTAAGCAGTCTGTGCTTTAACAAAGGGCTAAAATATAGAAAATTGCCCTTAACAGGTGTGTGCAAAGAGACTACTAGAACACCATGGTGATAAAAGGCTAACCCAGAAGCTTCGAACCATCATTTCCTTCCCCTGCCTGCCAAGCCCCATATAAGTGAAATCCTGTTTTGGAAATGTGATGTGCCTCACAGAAGAGAGGACCCTTCTTTTAGGACAGAGTCAGCTCCTGGCTGCCACGCTCCTGTTCGCCATGGGCCCAAAGGAGGCACTTCAAGAATTTGTGGTTAGGAAATGGATCTCCTAAGCTGGTATTACCTATCCTTCAGTAACATCCCTGTGTTTATTTTTCAATCTTACAATTTTAAACATTTCTTTGAGTGAAGGGTTTCTCAATGAATGGTTTTGAATGAATTGGTCAGGCATTAAACTGTGGGGTTTAAAATTGCAGACTCTAGAGCCCGACTGCCTGCACTGAATCCCAGCTCTACCACTTACTAACCCCAGTGGGTCCAATGCAGAAAGTCAACTTTCTGTGCCTCAGTTTCCTCACCTGTCAAACAAGGATAATAACAGCCCCTTGAGTTATTCCCTGTAAAGCCCCAAACCAGGGCCAGGTACATAGTAGGAACTCAATACATATCTGTTCTTTCTATTATCATTATTTTAGTTTGCCAAGTCTCCCATGGGCTATTGACATGATTATATGTAATTTTCTTTCATAATGGTTTGCAATGGCATTGGAAAATTTTTTTATTTAATCTTGAAGTTTGGGGTTTTTCTTTCTTTCCTATTTTTAAAATTTTGATTAAAATATCAAGTCTATATAAAATTAGAGAGAAATAGTATAATGTAAGCCCCTTGTACCTATCACCCATTTTTAACAACTATCAACCCAATCTTCTTTTTTTAACTGTGGTAACATACACAACATAAAATTTACCATTTTATCCATTTTGAAGTGTATGATTCAGTGACATTAATTACATTTACAATGTTGTGCTACCGTAGACACTATTCATTACCAAAACCTTTTCATCCCCCCAAACAGAAACTGTGTATCCATTAAGCAATAACTTCCCATTCTTCCTCCTGGCAGCCTCTGGTAACCTCTAATCTACTTTCTGACTCTGAATTTGCTTATTCTAGTTATTTCATCTAAGAAAGATCATACAATATCTGTCCTTCTGAATCTGGCTTCTTTCACTCAGCATGACGTTTTCAAGGTCATCCACATGGTGGAATGTATCAGAATATCACTTCTTTTTATGGCTGATTAGTATTCCACTATATAGTGTTTTAGTTTCGTGGCTGCTAATATCATACAGTGGGTTGGCTTAACCACAGGAATTGATTGGCTCATGGTTTCAGAGGCTAGAAGGCTTGCTTCCTCTGGGAGTTGGCTGGATTTTTGGCCTTTAAAGAAATGTCTATTCAAGTACTTTGTCTATTTTTTTAAATTGGGTTGTTTGTCTTTTTGTTGTTGAGCTGTAGGTGCTCTTTTTATATTCTGAATATGAAACCCTTATCAGATATATAATTTCCAAATACTTTCTCTCATTCTGTAGGTTGTCTTTTCACATTCTTTGATAATACTATTTGTATTTAATTTCAATGAAGTCCAATTTATCTCTTTTTTCTTTTGTTGCTCATGCTTTTGGTGTTACATTTAAGAATCCATCGCCAAATCAAGGCCCTGAAGCTTTTCCCCCTATGCTTTCTTCTAAGAATTTCATGGTTTTAGCTCTTACATTTAGTTTGTTGGTCCATTTTGAGTTAATTTTTGTATATGGTGTGAGGTAAGGGTCACAGCCAATCCTGTTTCACCTCTGCCACCCTATCAGGGGTGTGCTGGAGCCAGCCTTCACTGTTTGTCAAGAGCCAAGTGTGCTCATCTCTTCCCAACTCCATCCTAATGGGTGCTTGAAATAAGCCATAGTGGAAGTATTTACAAATTTACAAATTACAAATTAGCTAATGCTACAAATCAAGGCTTTATTTTTCTCCTGTCTGGAGAGTCGGCAGTTAAACAGTGACCAGCACACCACTGCTCCGACCTCCAACCGCCACCCCACAGAATTATTTTGGGACATCATGTTATCCATTCACAATTGTTTCAGTGAATATGTCCAACAAATAGGGCCTCTTTTAAAAAAATCTTATATCTTTATAACACCTCAAAATGTTAACCCTAGTTTTTTTTGAACCCACGACCTCGTACACGCTAAGCCAGGCGCCCAACTGCTGAGCTACACCTGCTCCCCAACCCTAAGTTCTTTTTTGTTTGTTTGTTTTTAAAGATTTATTTATTTTATTTATTTATCCCCCCCTTGCTGCTTGTGCTGCTGTGTCCATTCGCTGCGTGTCTTCTCTGTGTCTGCTTATCTCCCCCTTGCTGTGAGGTCTTGCTGCATCAGCCCACCGCACCGCTCAGGCCGGCGTGCCTCACAAGGAGGCCTCGGGACGCAAACCCGGGCCTCCCATATGGTAAACGGGGGCTCTATCCACTGAGCCACACCCGCTTCCCCAACCCTAAGTTTTTAATACAAATATTCACTCACTGTTCAAATTTCCCCTGATACTTTCATGCATTTCTTTTTTATGGTTGATTTCATCAAATCAAAATTCCGTAGAGGTCTATTCCACAGGGATGCAATCAGCAAAATCCAGAATATGAAAAACTCTACAGGACAAACAACCCAGTTTCTTCAACAGCTAAGCTCTAAGGGAGGGTGGGACAGGAAGAGGGAGAAACCTACAGATTAAACAAGATTTAAGAGACATATCAACTATTTACAATGTCTGGGCCTATCCAGAGGGTACTGTCCTATGTTTTCTTTTAATAGCTTTATTTTACGTTTCACATATTGATTTTTTTTTTTTTTTTAAGATTTAT
>JAQZBX010087720.1:0-12834 GCA_029593785.1 Cabassous unicinctus | reverse complement strand
TCACGAAGACCTACAGGTATACATAATGCTGCCTAGGTTATATTAGACATAGGAATTTGCCTTCATCATTCTCCATTGGACTGTCTTTTGCTTGATGGTTGTGCAAGTAATGGGAGAAAAATCTTCAAAACATTTGTATTATTTTATTATGCGCTTGGATGAAGCAAAGATGAAGTCCAAGGATAATCTCCCAGCAGGCCTGTCTGAGGTTAATTCTTCCAGCTTGGATGCAGGGATTGGGGGTGAGTCCTGAAGAACTCAGTTTGGATAATGTTAAGTTTGAAAATGCCTGGGAGACATTTAAGTGCATATGTCAACTAGGCAACTAAATATTCAAATATCTTGCTTCTAAGAACTGTAGATATAAATTATGGAGTCATCAACATATAGCTGGTATGTGATTGTCCAGGGATATTGTAGAAAAACTGGATGAGATGACAGGGTCCAGGGAAACATCTTCAAGAACTGCAATATTTAGGGGTGGGGTAGACAAAGAAAAGTCAGTAAAGTAGACTGAAAATAAACAAAAGTAAAGGCAGTGTATTATCACCAAAGCCATGATAGGAGAATGGGTGATTTAAGAAGAATTGAGTGGTCAACTGTATGATACAAAAAAGTAAAATTAGAACAAATGGTTCTACTTGATTTGGCAACACAGAGATAATTGGAAATAGCAGTTTCTTTGGATTTGTAGGTGAATAAAGCCAGACTCTAATGATCTGAAAAGGGAATGGCAGGTGAGGAAGTTAGGATAACAACTTTGAATTGTTTTCCCGTTTGAAAATCAGTACTGTAACAAGAGGACTGAGAAAACGAAAGGGATGAAGTAAACCGTGGGAACCCAGGAGATACCAGGGAATGTCTGGATGCTAGGGAAAATATTCTAGTAGAGAGGTATGTGGAATTGAAGATACAGAAGAGAGAGTGGATATTTGAATGAACACAGTCCTTAAAAGGTAAAAGGATGGGACGAGGAGCACTTGAGGAGGAATTGACTTGTGTATTTGTGTGTGTGTGTGCATGTGTATATCAGTCTGGGTTCAATCAAACAAAATTTTAAGATAGATAGGTAGATAATGATAAATAAATGTATAACAGATATATAGATATAGTTAAAGGCAAGGAGTTACTTTATGTAATTGTGTGGGGGAGGGGACCTAGCCACAGGTAGAATTTATACTTTGTTCTCTTTCTTGGAGAAGGCTCAGCCCAGCTTTTCTGACCTTACAAATTTTTATCAGGCCCATCCTGATTATCCAGGATAATCTCCCTTACTCAAAATCATGTGATTAGAGGTTTTAATTATATCTGCAAAATCCCTTCTCAGTAATACCTAGATTAGTGTTTTATTGAATAACTTGGGACTGTACCATAGCCAAGTTGACCCATCAAAAAGACCAACATACTTCCCCTGCCTTATATAGCTGTTATTCTGTTCCTGTCTCTCTAGTTTACTTGTATCTATATTTTGTAAAAACAGTCTTATATATGCAATATCACCCATATTCATATTTTACATGAGGTTTCACTATGTTATATAGGCCCATGTTACATTTTTTAGCTTTCCTTCTACTAATATACATGACCTTAGACTTATCCTTTCAACCACTGTCATACCCATATAACAGCTCTGCTAGTCAAACTCCATGATTGCTTCCACCATTTCTATTCATTTATTTTACATATTGGGCTTTCTTTGGGTTTGCTCAGAACGCCCTTCATTTTATGGAAATTTTACCCATATAGACACTGCCTCCTACTCCAATGCAGAGTCCCAGTGGGGCTGTCATGTTAGTAACAAATATATTCTTGGTGAGCTTATGGTACCAAGGGTGGGTACCAGGCTTGGACAAACACTGTTTCTTCCTCAGTAAATACAACAGATTTGCCCAGAGGTGCAGTCACTTGACCTAAGATGTGTCCATTAGAGGTCTTCATCAGAGAATTTGGAATTGAAAGAGAATCAAGTTCATCTCTTTTTAGGTGCTGGGACTCCAAAGTACATATAGCCTGAGAAGCAAAGGGAGGCCATCCGCAGTGAAAAAGAGGCTAAAAGCTCCGATAGCATTCATGATCCAGGTTCCACTATTGTCCTTGGCTTCAGGGAGACAACACCCAGGTTTCATATCTTAAGTTGTGATTTTTTATCCTTAAGCTCCTTCACAGCACGTTTCTGATACTTACAACTAGGCTTAGTCACCAGATTTTCTATGGGGGGAAACAAAAAACAGTACATGTAATTTAAGTACTGCTGAATGTCATAGAACTCCTTGCATATAATAATTTAATGTTTCTAAAAGTTTAATGTGCATTAGTATTACTTTATGAAGCTGGGTAAAGACTATCAGGCTCTAGGCCCCAGGTGTAGTACACAGGAAAATGAGTTTTTCCAGGCACATAATTCAATGGTGTCTGGTGACTATACTTAAACACGAATTTTTAAAAATATACGCAACTCACTTGATATTGTAAATAGCGTTGTACTTATTTTATTTGATTGTCACACAAAAATAGGAAAGCACTTCTCAGAGCATGTCCTGTAGAACATTAGATCCCCACAAAGTTCTACAAGATTTTAAGAAGAAGAAAGAAAAGTCCTGGAGCCAAATACATTTGGAAAAGTCTGGACACTTAAACTTCTTTCATGGAGATACACAATGAATATCTGTATATTAAGGGTATAAGATATATTACAGCAAATATACCTATTTAACAGTGTTTAACTCAGCATTTCTTTAAATTATTTGATTACTGAACACACTTCAGAAAATGCTGGGAAAATATTTATACAAAGAACAAAGAGTGGTCATCCACATTTAACCTTAATGCATCTGGATATGGTGGCTTAAGAATCCCACAATAGCTCATGATCACTGGGAGCCCATCTCAAGAAATTTATAGTTTGTTTACAATCTTATGCCAAGAAGCAGGCAATCCCTGGTTCAGCTCTGGCAGTGTAACAGAACTGAGAGCCTACAAAGTGACTTAAGACATAGATGGAGGCTTGAGACTGAGACCATATTTTTATGAATTTAATTTCTAGAATTTTTACATTTTAATCTCACTGAAAATGGGATTTGCCTATATTCAATAGCATGCCATTGACAGTCATGTTTTTGTGTCTCTTTCTTTACAGTATTTCCTGAAATAAAGCCTTTGAATCAGGCTCTGTTTTCTAGGGACCCTGGTTCAAATATCTGAAGAAATATCTGAAACAGATATGGCAAAAGTTAAGATTTTTAAAAATCTGGATGGTGGATATACAGATACATGTTAAACTGCTATTTATACTATGTTGTATATTTAAAACATTTCACACATCTCACAAAAAATAAAAAATTTAAATGGATATATACTACATAATTCTGAGCCTAATAGTAAAGATTCAGGAGTCAGACTGCCTTGGTTTAAATAGAGTTCTGCCATTTACCAGCTCTGTAACCTTGGAGTCTGTCACATATGAAAACTGATATAATAATAGAAAATACTTTCATTCATTTATTATGCACCAGGCCCTGTTTTAATATTTTTATGTCTGTTGTAAATAATTTAGCCCTCATAACTCTATGAAGGAAGTAAAATTATCAGCATCATGCTTGTTTTTAAAAGGACTTTAAAGCTGTGATGTTTAAGTCATAAAGCAATTAAGTGGTCCAGACAAGATTTAACTCAGTCTGGCTCCAGAGTGGAGTTCCTAAATCCATTAAATGAGATACTAAAGCACTTCCAAGTCTTGGCATGTAGTAATCACTCCATAAATTTGGTTATCTTCATTATTATTATTACTGTATTTATTGTTATTATTTTACTAATCATGTTAACAAACAAGGAATGATTCCCCTGCAGCATTTGTATCAGGGGTTTCAAAAGAACCATTAGCCTTGGAGGCTCAGTTGAAAGTACTGGGAACACTGCATTTACTGCTGGCTTTAAGTGGAGAGTGCCCTTTGTTGGTAGGTTGAATCAGAATGTGGCCACATGGAATTAGTTTATTGAATGTCCTCATAAACATATTCATGAATCCCCCTCTTTGAAATTCAGCACGTATAATATCAGCAATTGTCTTGAACATTTACCACCAGAGAGTAATCTGAGAGTTAGATGGTTTAGGTGTACTCAAAGTACTAAACTGCACTGTAGGGATGTTTTACTTTTCTCAAATTTGCAGCCATGGAGTTGGTTGCAATATATGCTATAATGATCAAAATATGTATGAGGCTTGCAGATGTCTTGAATGTAGGAAAAGCATAATTTCTCACCACAGAAACGACTGTGGCTTTGATTCCTCTCCTCGCATATTTTCAATTGCCAATTGTCTTCTCAGAGCATTCTTCCATACATGGACAGCGAAAATAAAAATCCATGATCACTTCTGTTTCTATTTAACACCACTTTAAAGTTGATTTCCTACCAAGGACATGAGAAACAAAATATTTTCAAAACAGTAATGTTGATCATTTTACTTTCTCTCTATCCTTGAGTTATGTTGGATATCAATCTGTTTATTTTGTGCAAGTGTGTTTGAGTGTATATTCTTCATCCTTTCCTTCACTGGTATGTGTATGTGTGCATGTGTTTGTGTGTGTGTGTGTGTGTGTGTGTGTTGACAGGAGAGATGACATGCAACCTGGGTATTGGTGAGCAGTTAGCAGTTATTTTCCATTGCTGCCGTTTGCAAAGAAGCTGGGGTCCTGAAAGAACTCACATTGGTTTTGTTTCAACTACTAGTTGTATTTGCTTGTTTATTTGATTGTTTATTTTGTTTATTTTCTCGTCTGGATGTGATTAGACCAGGTAAAACAAGAACTGTGGGTAGACTGCTTAGCAAATATACATCTTAATTTTAAGGCCATCTTTTTATTGAAGTTCTTACAATAACACATCATTGATCACCCTGATTTTCTTTAGTGATAGAGCAGGAGAACCTCAGTGATTTTCAGGACGTGTCTTTTTAAAACCCTCCTTTGTTATAAATACATGACCAATGCCTCAGATGGGCATTTTTTTTTTTGCCTTGTTGTCATTACTGTTTTAAATAGCTGATATTTAGACTTTACAGAATTAAAAAAAAAACTTCAAAACTAAAAGATGAGTGAGTATCCTTCATTTTATTTTAAGGTGTCCATATCAGTTGTTAATCATAGCACTTGGATCATAGTTAACACCGAGAACTAGAAAGCTAAAAGGGAATTGGGATATCTGATCTAGCAGTTATCAACGTCAGATGCTCTTCAGACTCACCTGTGGGACTTAATGAATTATACAGCTCTTTCCCCAGACATAGTAAATCGGAATCTCAGGGGGATGGAGCCCAGGAAGTTGCATTTAAACCAGTGCCTCCAGATTACTCTCCTGCTCATCTTGGTGAAGAATCATTGATGTTATCAAATCCCTTTATTTCGCAGGTGAGGAGAAAACTAAAGCCCAGAGCGGAGAATGCCCTGATCAAATACTTTTCAGCAAGTTAATGAAAGTGATGAACTAAAAATCAGGTGTCTTAGCTTTGGTATCATCTCTTCTACTCTACCTAACCTGATGCATTAATTCTTATATTTGCTGAGAGAGCACTATTCCATTTAAGGTGCATTTGTAAGTGTAACATTAATATAAATTTTCTAAATTGTTGAAAGTTTACACAACAACTGCTATAGCACCAATTTTGAATAGTAATTGATTTGTAAGTAATATTCTAAGACCTAAGTTGTATTTTTTAATGGTCCTTGGATTCTTCTTAGAGGAGGCAGATTAAGACTTTTCACTTTGTAGAAATAAATTCTTGTAATCAAGCGGTATAATTTATGCATTACTATTTATATAAATAGTATAAATTGTTGTACAAATTTAATTTTTCCTTCCCTCTAACAGCTTCCAAGATTAAATATACTTGTTATTAGGGACTGCTAACCAAAAGAAGTACCCATGCCTTTTAGGGGCATCTGAAAATAGCAAGACTGATGAAAACCAATGTAGTTTATCTGTAGAAGGGGAGAAACAGATTATCCTTGAGGCATTCACTATGCAAAGCATTAATAAATCACTTAAGTACATGCAAAATGATATTATATGTGCCAAGGATACAGAGCTTACATTAACAAGCTCATAATGAGGTGGGAAGCAGAAAAAGAACATGCACAAATACCAATAATGCAAAGCATGTCTAAAAGTGCCCTAAACTGAGGCCTTCTTTCTAAGGGGCATACACATTTTTGGGTAACATTGTTGTATACTAGAAAGGGCACACTCTTCACAGATTAACAAACTTGGTTTCATTTCCCGAGGGTTGGAGAGGACCACCTGGTTACTAATTAATAAGTTTCTTTTAAGC
The DNA here is from genome assembly GCA_029593785.1 of Cabassous unicinctus. NCBI lineage: Eukaryota > Metazoa > Chordata > Mammalia > Cingulata > Chlamyphoridae > Cabassous > Cabassous unicinctus. The sequence continues at coordinate 6,509 of JAQZBX010087720.1, read as the reverse complement.
CAATGTGCTTCATATCTTATTTAAGAAAGCCTTTGCTACCTTGGGGTCTAATATATATTTACTATATTATCTACTAAGAGTTTTAAATATTTGCTTTGGATATTTATACCTGTAATCTATCTGGAATTGATTTTTCTATATAGTATGGGAGATGGATCCAAATTTTTGGGTCTTCATGTGCAAAACCATTTTTTCCAGCTTTTTAAAATAGGATAGTCCCTCCTTTCGCTAATGATATGAGTTGCCTGATGCAGTTAATTCCCTACCCCAACACATACCTCAATCCTCTTGGTATGCCTCAGACCTGAGAAAACAAGGCATTCAAATGAATGATCAGTGGCGACAACACTCACAAAAATTATTTTGCATAGATCATTTGATCCTAGTAGTATATAATAATAATACTTGATTATCTTTATTTTGGATACGTCACTACATACAGGTGGGCATATTCAATAAGAGATCAAATAACCATGATAGAAATAAGTTTATATCAAGTCCCTTTTATAAGATATTTTGCATTCCCAAACAAATTAATCATGATGAAAGAGCCAAGTTTGAATCTGAACTAATACAGGGAAATTATCCAGAAAATTAGGGTAAATATTCCAAATCCTATGGGAAGCTATGCAGATACATTTAACAGAATTCTGTGAAACATGCTTGATTCATAATGGCAAATAGCTTTTTTTCTTTCTGATATCCTGTAACTGATTATTTGATTTCCTTACAATTATGGAAACACTAGGAAAGAGTGTCATGGTCATTTAGCAATGATTTCCATGGGCATACGAGATGTTAGTTACACTGGCTGATAAAGTATTTGTACGAAACCCTTAGTTTATACTACAGGAAGAATTACATGATATCAATCCTACTCTAAATTGTATATTTTTGTAGCTATCGATCCGGATTCATGTTAGAAAACTAATTCAAAAGAGTAAGACATAAGAAGTATGTAACAGAAGTAGGTTTCAGGCAAAAATGTGCCTACAGTGTTTCTAAAATTTATCAACCAATGAATGCATTTGGAATGCTAAGATTAAGAATGATAATACAAAGATTATCTTTAAAAATCATTATTGTTACTAGAGATATTGCTAGCTGCAGTGAAGGTGATAATAAAGATCAATGTAGAGTGCTTAAGAGAAGACTCCGGGAGCTAGAGTGCCTGAGTTCAAATACTAGATCTACAACTAGCTAGCTGCATAACTGTGGGCAAGTTACTTACATTTCTGCATCTCAGTTTTCTGATCTACAAAGTAGAGATATTGCTACCAAACCCTCAGGATAGTGAGAGTTAAATGAGCTAACAAATGGAAAGCGATTGGTACCTTGCACTTAGTCAGTCAGCTGCTACCACCACTCTTATTTTTGCTGCTGCTGTTATTATTATTATAGAAGAAGGTTGACTCAAAGCAAAAATAAGGCATTCGTTAAAGTGAGAGTCAAGCATGTGTGTATGATAGAGCAACTAAATTTACAAGATACCAGGTGAATTGGTGATGATTCAGTAAAAGTAGTGTCAAGCAATATTGAGAGCCTTTGGCATTATAAGTGCCCATGACATATGAGTGATGGCCAAGGAATCTCCTAGCACAATTAGTATCAAGACTAGAAAATAAGGGTCTAAGACTTGGTGCCGGGCACATGATAGTCACCTAAAAGGTATGTTTTGAATGAATTCATGGATAAATGAGTGAAGAGGTAAATGAAGGAAGATGATTTCACAAATAGAGAGATAAAACGCTTAGACATAAGAGTCACTATGAGGAATAATTGGAAAATAATGAATCTCAAGCCAATTACTTAGAAAACATGAAGTAAAGTTTCCCCTCTGCACATGCAACAACAGTGTGACTTTGCAGGTTAATAATAAATTACAATTAATCCTACTCACGTGGTGGACTTTATTTTCCTTATCCAAAGCAATAAGTATACATGAGAAATGTCATTGTAAGCTATTGGGATGATTTAGAACTCTGAAGATCACGTAAAATCATGTTGCCCATGAAAGATTTGATGAGAACATCTGAGGTTTAATAGAAAGGTCATGTTGCTCATATAAAAGGACCTGAGGGAACATCACAGTCTCAGAGGCAAGCTATGGGTTATTTGCTTTGTCTTGTCTTTTGTTGGCTTTTTATTGTTTTTATTTTTAACTCAACTCCTATAGCTAAGGTAGTATTTTTATAGCAGGAGACAGAAAGTTACCCGAGAGACACAGATCCAAGACTATAAAAAAAGCACATCTGGACTGGATCAGGACATAATCAAATTCCTTATAGGTTGTAACATAATTTAGTGTGGAAGAAATGATAGTAATACCATAACCAGACTATTAGAACTACCAGAACAGAGTATTAAAACTGTATGTTAATATAAATTGCTGTGTTTGTGTACTAGCTTTACCAACTCTCTTTATAAGGTACAAGGGAAGCAATCTTTCTAGATATTAAAAAGAAGATATACCTGAATGAATGTGGAAGGGCAATAAAAAAAACAAATTTAAAATTAAAGGCTTCACTTTTAATAATAAAGGAAGATATTGTCCCTATTTCCCAGTTTCCTGGGGAAAAATTAGCACAACTTTCAGGAAACTCCTGGCTCCAAACTGTAAACCTGGCTCCAACTGTAAGCCTACCTGATAAAAATGGGAAATATCTTGAGAATGTGTATATAATGGGGTATACTGATTTAGCCATGTTATTTGATGTGTGGTCAGTGATCTTTGATGTTGCTACTGTAGTTGTTTTGGGGTGCCACAAACCACATCCATATAAGGCCGAGAACTTAATCGGTAAATGTTGTGTGTTTTACTGCCCCACTTACCAGCCATTCCCGATCTCTCTCACTCTCCTTGGGCCTCCCTAATCCCTGAGACACAACAATATTGACATTAGGCCAACTAATAACCCTATAATGACTTCTAAATTTTCAAGTGAAAGGAAGAGTCATACATCTTTCATTTTAAAACAAAACTTAGAAATTATTGAACTAAGCCTCTGACACCGAACAGTTAGCCAAGCTGTGAATACAAAGGAAAATTTCTTGAAGGACATTAAAAGTGCTTCTCTAGTGAACACATGAATGATAAGAAAGTGAAACAAACTTATTGCTGATATGGAGAATGTTTTAGTGGTCTGAATAGAAGATCAAACCATCCACAACATTCCCTCAAGCCAAAACCTAGTCCAAAGCAAGTCCTTAACTCTATTCAATTCTGTGAAGGCTGAGAGAGGTGAGGAAGCTACAGAAGAAAAGTTTGAAGCTAGCCGAGATAAGTCCATGAAGTTTAAGGTAGGAAGCAATCTCCATACATTAAAATGCAAGGTGAAGCAGCATGTACTGAGGTTGCAGCTGCAGCAAGTTAACCAGAAGTTCTAACTAAGATAATTGATGAAATTGATGAACATCAATAGACTAAACAACAGATTTTCTATGTAGATGAAACAGCCTTCTATTGGAAGAAGATGCCATCTAGGACTTGCATAGCTAAAGAGAAGTCAATGCCTGGCTTCAAATCTTCCAAGGACAGGCTGACTCTTTTCTTAGGGGCTAACATAGCTGTGACTTTAAGCTGAAGCCAAAGTTCATTTACCCTTCCAAAAATCCTAGGATCCGTAAGAATTATGCTAAATCTACTCTGCCTGTACACTATAAATGGAACATCAAAGTCTGGATTATAGCACATCTGTTTACAACATGGTTTACTGAATATTTTAAGCCCACTGTTGAGACCTACTGCTCAGAAAAAAGACTCCTTTCAAAATATTTCTGCTTATTGGCAATGCACCTGATGTAGATGTACAGTGGGAATAATGTTGTTTTCATGCCTGTTAAAACAACATCCATTTTGCAGCCCATGGATCAAGGGATATTTTTGAATTTCACGCCTTATTATTTAAGAAATACATTTTGTAATGCTATAGATGCCCTAGATAGTGATTCTTCTGACAGATCTGGGCAAAGTAAATTGAAAACCTTCTGGAAAGGATTCACCCACCATTCTAGATGTCATTAAGAACATTCGTGATTCATGGGAAGAGGCCAAAATATCTACATTAATAGATGTTTGAAAGAAGTTGATTCCAACCCTCATGGATGAATTTGAGGGGTTTAATACTTCAGTAGAGGAAGTAACTGCAGGTGTGGTGGGAATAACAAGAGAACTAGTATTAGAAGTGAATCAGGAAGATGTGTCTGAATTGCTACTATCTCATGATAAAACTTTAATAAATGAGGAATTGCTTTTTAAGGGTATGCAAAGAAAGTGGTTTCTTGAAAAGGAATCTACTCCTGTTGATGATGCTGTGAACATTGCTGAAATGACAACAAAGGATTTAAAATATTACAAAAACTTAGTTAATAAAGCAGCAGAGTTTGAGAGGATTGACATCAATTTTGAAAGAAGTTCTCTTGCAGGTAAAATGCTATCAAACAGTATCACAGGCTAGGGAGAAATCTTTTGTGAAAGGAAGAGTCAACCCATGTCAAAAACTTCATTGTTGTCTTCTTTTAAGAAATTGTAATGACCATCCCAACATTCAGCAACCAGCACCCTGATCAGTCAGCAGCCATCAACATCAAGGCAAGACCCTCCACCAGCAAAAAAATTACAACTTGCTAAACGGTCAGATAATGGTTAGCATTTTATAGCAATAAAGTACTTTCTAATTAAGGAGTGTGCATTGCTTTTATAGATGTAAGGCTATTGAGAACTTAATAGACTGCAGTATAGTGTAAACATTACTTTTATATGCAAAGGGAAACAAAATAATTCCTGTGACTCACTGTATTGCAATATTCACTTTATTGCGGTGTCTAGAACCAAACCTGCAGAATCTTCGAGGTACACCTGTAATGGAAAATTCAATATTTTTAAGGTGGCAATTCTATCCACATTGATCTAATGATTCAATGAAAATCCAATCAAAATATAAGCAGGGCAAGTATGTGTGGCTCAAGCAGTTGGGCACCCACCTCCCACATGGGAGGTCCTGGGTTCAGTTCCTGGTGCCTCCTAAAGAAGGAAAGAAAGACAGCAAGCTGACATGATGAGCTGGTGCAGTGAGCTGATGCAACAAGATGACGCAACAAGGAGAAACAACAAGAGATACAATAAGCAGGGAGTGGATGTGGCTCAAGCGATTGGGTGCCTCTCTCCTACATGGGAGGTCCCGGGTTCTGTTCCAGGGGCCTCCTAAAAGAAGATGAGCAGATACAGCACACAATGAACATACACAGAGAGCAATTAGCGAGCGCAAACAACGAGGGGGGGATAAATAAATAAATAAATCTTTAAAAATATATATTAGCAGCATGTCTTTGAGAAATTTACAACCTGATTCTAAAATTTATATGGAAAGCAAAGGAGGAAGGATGCCAAAACAATCTTGAAAAGGAGACAAAAACAGGGAACTTTCACTCCCTGATTTGTAGATTTAATATGAAAACACAATAATTAAGACCACGTGGTATTAGAAAAATGATAGAAATATATATCAATGCGACTATGGAGAAAGTCCAGAAATAAATGCACACATACAGTCAATTTAATTTAAACAAAGGTGTCAAAGTGTTTTCTGGGGAAAGGAAATTTTTGCAACACATTGTGCAGGAAAAATTGGATATTTATATGGAAGGAAATGAACCTTGGCATTTATCTCAAACCATATGCAATGATTAATTATGGATTACAGTATTACATTTATGGCTAAAATTATACAAAATCTAGAAGAAAACATAGAATAGAATGTTTGTTTCATTAGGTTAGGTAAAGATAACATAAACAGACAAAAGCAAACAATAGAAGAAAACATAAAATGGACTTCATAAAAATTCAAAACGTTAACTCTTATTAAAACATATTAAAAATGAAAACACAAACTACATACTGAGAGCAATATTTGCAAAACATATTTGATAGGGTTTATTTCTAGAATGAATAAATAATACTACAACTTAATAATATAGAAAGAGACCACTTGAAACTGGGTGAAAGATATGCACAAACACTGCTCAATAGAAGATATATGAATGGGCAATTAGCTCATGCAAAGATATACATCATCATTGGTATCATGGGTTTGCAAATTACAACATACCACTACAAACCCAGCAGAATGGTTAGAGTTAAAATTTTATAGTATTAAGTCATAGTGAAGATGTGGGTCAGCCAGAATGCTCATGCATTAATGTGGAAAGGAGAAATGTTACAGACACTTTGGAAAAGAGTATGGCAGTATCTTATAAATTTAAGCATATATTTACCATATGACACAGCAATCCTACTTGTAGGTATTTATCCAAGAGAAATGATAACAAATTTCCACACAAAGATGTGTATATGAAAGTTCATACTGGAATTATCTATAATAGCCAAAATATAAAAATATCCCAACTGTCTATCAATGGAATAATGGATAAAGAAAATTTAGTGTATCCAAACTATGGGATACTTCTTAGCAATAAAACGTAAACACAATATCATTAAATACAACATGGAT
>JAQZBX010087719.1:0-12836 GCA_029593785.1 Cabassous unicinctus | reverse complement strand
TCTAGGGAGAGATTGTGGTAGACAAGCTGGGCTTGGTATAAATTGCCAACCCCAGTTTTCCCATGGAGGTGTTTATGCTTAGGACAGCTAAGAGAGGTATGAAGAGAGGCACTACCCTGGACATAAACTCACAAAGACAGTACAGGCAACAACAAGACAAGCATATGGCAAGCAAAATAAAGACATTACTTAAGAGAGCTATTCCTTTATCTTATAGGCACGTTCATTAACTACTTATAAAATGAATTAAGTTTATCAAGACTTTTAACATGTTCAATATCCTTCTGCATATGATCTAGAATAGAAGAGATATTATCATATTCATCAGGTATATAGGTACAGTACTTAACACTAGTTAATGCACAAGTTCCTCTTTGATCTGCAGTTAATAGATCTAAGCTCTAGGTTTGTAATACCATACATGCTACTCCATGGGAGTAGGCCATAAAGAAAATTGTGTTTAAATTCTACTCGTATCACTCTGGTAATCATTGCTCCTTTGATATGCCCTTTACACAGCCAGCGTGCTGCGGCACTGTTGATCCTAGAGAGAGGCTAGGAAGGTAAGGCTCCAGTGTTTCACTGGCCTGGAGCATTGCGCCCTTTGGCACTATGAAACAGAGCCAGTGTGGAGGCAATATCCATTGTACATCTGGCCATATTGAGCCATCATTGACTGATGCAGGAATCTGGAACTGCAATGTACTCTCTGTCCACTTCAGGAGCATAACCAGAGATGTAGTTGGGGTCAGTGAACAATCTAGACAATAACTCATATGGAGAGGCACCATGCAGTGTACTGAAGGCCTGGTTTGAATGCACAAGAGTTTGACGATATTGAAATTTATCTCTTAATTTTTATACCCTTTCTAAACTCTTCCAATGCAATGTATATCCTATCAAATGAACTTAACTATTTTAGCACTTCACTTTTTACTTTTACACCTTTACTATGATTACATTAATTAACAGGTACTTTAGCAGCAAAGGAAAAACTACTCTCTCCATTATTTTATGAAAACCCAAGATTCCCAGTGGAATCAAATTTATCTTTCTTTACCATCACTTCAATATGCAGATTGAGGTGGCCTCTCACAAGTTTCCCTGTTATGAAGTTACTTTTTGTTATTGATATCAATATATGTTTGAAATTAATAATGGCTTCCTGGAATTAGCCATTTAAATGCCTCAGTTTAGAAAATGGTTTTACAAACTCTTTATAATTAAGCATAACCACATAGACTAAGGCTACTTTGCCTTAAAATATTCTTATTAAATTACAATTAGCAACCAATGAAATGTTCTTTATCCATTTAAGAGAGGACAGATCTACATTTCTTTTTTAAATTTCATTAGGCATGAAATTACAACTTTCATCATCTTAAAGATTTAATATATATAATGCTGATTTATTTTATTAGTATCCTATAAACCTAGGGAGACTACATCCAAGCTAAGTAAAATTGAAACTGTGAATAGTCTTAAAAACTGACTGCTAGGTTCTGGAATAATTATAATTGTTTAATTTGTTTTAAAAGATCATTCCATAGCTTTCAAGGACTTTTCCTTTACTTACTGAAATTTGGTAATAGGATTATTAATCACTGTAGCAGTTTGGCAATATTTATGAATTCCAAAAATAGATATTGGATTATGTTTGTAAACTGGTCTGTTCCTCTGGGTGTGTTTAAATCATGATTAGGGCTTTGATTGGGCCATGTCATCAGGGCATTGAGGCCCCTTGTAGGTGGGGACTCACAGATAAAAGACATGGCAAAGGACAGAGTTGGAGTTTTGATGCTGAATTTTTGAGCTGGAGCCCCAGAAAGTAAGCACACAGAGGAGTTTGGACGCAATGAAGGAGAGAAGGCCCCAGGAAAAGAAATGAGCTGTTTGCCTGATAGTCTAAAGCTGGCCTTGTGGAGAAAGAGCCCAGCAGCTGGGCCTGGAGAGAACAGAGCCCTGGAAAGAGAGGAACCAAAGAAGCCTGAACTCTAGGCAGATGTCAGCAGCCATCTTGCTCCAACATATGGCAATAGACTTTGGTGAGGGAAGTAACTTATACTTTATGACCTGGTAACTGTAAGCTTCTACCTCAAATAAATACCCTTTATAAAAACCAACTGATTTCTGGTATTTTGCATCAGCATCCCTTTGGCTGATACAACCACCCTTATTTTAAGGCTGTTAAAAGGTTTAAATTGGGGAATTACAGGACTAATTATGATTCTTAATTCCCCAGCCTAGAAGATAGAGTTTTAATCTGTCACACCTCATCCTTCCCCCATAGCTCTTGCAAAGAGAAGGCCCTGGGGCCTGGGTAGATTAAAGAGCTTAGGAAAAACTTTTTCCCTTTCCTAGTAGTTTCTATATCCAGATTTCTTTATGACCTTTCCATCCTGCTTAGCCTAATTTGGGCTCCAGGAATACTTATTCACATATGTAAGTGCATATTTAATTTGAATTATTTGAATAAGCTCTTTTAAATTTTTCATTTGTTAATTTGATATTACTATCCTAATGTATGAAGACATACACTGAACAAATAGGCAGACACAAATAGAGAGCTAGACACAGAAACACACAACTCACTAATGTTACTTATAATTTTCATTCTTTTACAAAATAAGTTTAATTGTAAGATAACATTTAAAACATCTCTTTGAAAGCTATTTCTAATTAATCTGCACTGTGACCATGCAGTTTTGCACAAGAATTTCATTCTTTAATTATTAACTTATAACCAAAATGTCCCGACTGCTTTAAAATACCATTTTCCTTTACTTCAGAACTTTGCTTATTTCCCATTGTGACTTTGACAGACCTTGGATGTGCAACTAATTCCAGTATATACTCACTGAGGTCATTGAAGCCTCAGGGAAACTGTTTTCTCTAATGAATTGCTGCTTTTAGGAACTCCAACCCTCGAGGTGGAGGCCTCCCCCACTTGCCAGTCCTCAGAGATAACAGGACTCCGGCAACCACTAGACTGGAAGAGTGGCCATTCAATCACAAGTGTTGAGAATTCTACCAGGCAGCAATTTAGTCCCTATCTGGAATAATGAGAGAAAGCAGGGTTATTAATATCAGTGGAATGACAGGAGACATGGGTGCCTCAAGTTTGCCTTCCCCTGAGCCATAGAAGGCAAAAGTTGCCAGGCTACAAACTGGAGAATAGGGTAGTTAACATCACAAAGGTGAGGCCAGCCCTGTAATAACCATAAGCAAGCAAACTCAGTTTAGAATTTCTTTACTATAGTAGGTTCTAGTAAACCTTACGAGGTTTACTAGTAAGGTAATTATCTAGTAATTACCAATACTATAGCTAAATCTACCCAGTTATAGCAATTTCAGATATTATCTTTCTGCTGTTTTACAATATAAAGGCATTCATATAATGACCTTAACTCTTAGTTACGGTTTCTAGTAAATTTTTACTTTAAGCAAATTGGGTACTTTTGTTTATTAACTAAGCAACTAAAATGCTTTTATTAGTAACAATGCTGCAAAGTTTTCCTGCTTTTCCAGCAGTTGAACTAATTCCATGTGAGTTCTCTTATACATCAAATCCAATTGCAAGATAGTATTGATGTTTAAAGACTCATTTTTAGGTTACCTTTCACCATTATCCAATTTGTAATAGGTGAACCTCAAATCTGATTTCCTAGGCATGAGCAGACTGACGAAGTTAAACACAGATTTAAAAGTTAAACACAAAGTTAAGCACAGATTAGAACAGAAGAGAGAATTTTATACCCTTAGCATAGAGAAAGACCTGTCGGAAACCATTTTCTAGGAACTTTTAAATCTTATTTGATGGCATATGAGGAGGTTCTTTATATTATAGAAAAGAGGTTTAGTAAATGGCCTAGATCTTGATTCCCCAATCACTCCCCTTATTAGGCACAACTGAGTTAAGAAAGGTCCAGAGTGCAGGCTAGGACTGAGTAATTGGCTCCTATGTTAAAAGGTGAGCTTGTTTCTGGGCCCCATGCCTGCCACGCCTTATCTTCTTGGTGGCATGGTCTTGATGGTTGAAACTGAGGAGGCTGTTTCTGAAAGGGAGTTAATGGAAGTTAATGGAAATTTGAGGGCCCAGGGAAAGCTTCTGCAGCTTTCTATGGATATCTGAGGTAGACTGGCTAGATTTCTAGGTTCTGCCTGAGTAATTTCCCTGAGCTTATTTAAAATTGGCTGGTTTTGGTAGCATATTTCCTCATCCCCTTTAAGGATACATGACCAGTGGTCTCTGGCCCTCAAATCTGCCTGTATTCTCCTTTTCTTTTACACATGAATTCAGGGTCCCATGCAGAGTCCACTCTTGGCCATACTGTACTCGCATGGTGTGGCAGAAAAGATCAGCCTCTTCCTCTTTAGACCATCAGTAGGCAGATTGTCCTGATTCCTGAAAAGACACCCCTATGTGGAGTCTGCTGGAATGCTAGAGACCACGCCCATTATTCTAGGAAAAATGAAGAAGAGTTTGTCAGCTGATCTGGCATCCCAGAATCTGAGTCTGACTAAACTTTTACCCTCTAACTGAAGCTCCCAGAATACTTGTCCTTCTAAGAAGTTAGGGAAAGCCAACTGCTTGAGGGTTGCATAGCTGCTGCTCTGGTCTTAGCATCCTGAGAATTCAGAGCTGTGCCATTGGGTGTCCCTATGGCAGAACTAGGTCTTGGGAGATGTCTGAACCTGGGTTTTGGACCAAAACTGCCAAGCCAGGTTTGTGAGAGATGTTTGGAGATGTTACCCTCCAAATGAGGCTCCCAAAATATGTGATTCTTCCTAGGAAAGGGGCTGGCTTGCCTATTAAGCAGCCTCATTTTATGGCCCTGCCTGGGAGTTTTGCAGGTAAACCAGACATTCAGGGACCATTTAGAGATTAAAGATCAGTTGTTCCAGCCAACAGCCTTGTGGACCCTGAGGCAATGTCAGGGCCTCCTGGGGGCTGGGAAGGAACAGAAGGTCCCTGCACCAAGGGTGGGACCAAAGCCTCCTAGCAAATACATTTTCAGTTTCGAAGATATTCCAAAGCATTTTACAAACCCAAAATGAGGAATTCAGTAGTAGGAAGATTAAAAGTGGACTGGAGCCAAAGCATGGATGCAGCCCCCTGGCCTGTGACACCCCTGGGAAAGGGAATGCAGGCCACCCCATGGCAACCACCTTGGCCCTGCCTGCCACCGCCCTCCCTCCCTGTCCCAGACCAGGGAGCCAGGGTGGTTGGTAGGAAGGTGGGCTGGCAATGTGTGGATGCATGGTGTGGTGTGTGCATGAGGCTGGGGTCCCCAGGAGGAGTGCAATCAGTGGGTCAAGGAGGAAATTGCAAAAGAATCAGTAATTACCTTGAAATGAACAAAAATGAGAACACAATGTATGCAGCAAAAGCAGTGCTGAGAGGGAAAATTATAGCCATAAATGCCTATATTAAAAAAGAAGAAAGAGCTAAAATCAAAGACCTAACTGCACACCTGGAGAAATTAGAAAAAGAAAAACAAAGTAACCCCAAAGCAAGTAGAAAGAAGGAAACAACAAAGACTAGAGCAGAGCTAAATGAACTTGAAAATAAGAAAACACTAGAAAAAATTAACAAAACCAAAAGCTGGTTCTTTGAGAAGATTAATAAAATTGACAAGCCCTTAGCTAGACTAACAAAGTAAAAAAAGAGAGAAGACACAAATACATAAAAGAAGAAATGAGGAAGTTGATATCACCACTGATCCCACAGAAATAAAGAATCTCATAAGAGGATACTTTGAAAAATTGTATGCCAACAAGATGGATAACTTGGATGAAATGGACAAATTCCTAGAAACACACAAGAAGCTTACATTGACAAAAGAAGAAATCGATGAACTCAACAGACCAATCACAAGTGACGAGATTGAATTAGTCATCAAAACCTCCCAACTAAGAAGAACTCAGGACCAGATGGCTTCACAGGTGAATTCTACCAAACATTCCAGAAAGAACTAACACCAGTTCTGCTTAAACTCTTAAAAAAATACAAGTGGAGGCAACGTTGCCTAACTCATTCTATGATGCCAACATTACCCTAATACCAAAGCCAAACAAAGACTCCACAAGACAGGAAAACTATAGGCCAATCTCCCTAATGAGCCTAGATGCTAAAATCTTCAACAAAATACTTGCTAATTGTATTCAACAACACATCAAATGAATTATATACACCATGAACAAGTGGTTTCATCCCTGGTATGCAAGGATGGTTCAACATAAGATAATCAATGCAATACACCACATTAACAGATCAAAAGAAAAAAAATCACACAATCATCTCTATAGATGCAGAGAAAGCATTAAACAAAACACAGCATACTTTCTTGATAGAAACGCTTCAAAAGATAGGAATAGAAGGAAATTTCCTCAACATGATAAAGGGTATATATGAAAAACCCACAGCTAACATTATATTCAATGGAGAATGCTAAAGGCTTTCCCTCTAAGATCTGGAACAAGACAAGGATGCCCACTGTCACCACTCTTACATGACATTGTGTTAGAAGTTCTTGCTAGAGAATTTAGGCAAGAAAAAGATATAAAAGGCATCCAAATTGGAAAGGAAGAAGTCAAAATTTCACTATTTTCAGATGACATGATCCTATACATACAAAGCCCTGAGAAATCTACAACAAAGCTTCTAGAGTTGATAAATGAGTTCAGTAAAGTGGCAGGATATAAGATCAACACGTAAAAATCAGTAGCATTTCTGTACACCAATAATGAGCAATCTGAGGAGGAAATCAAGAAAGAAATTCCATTTACAATAGCCACTAAAAGAATCAACTTAACTAAAGATGAAAAGGGCTTGTATGCAGAAAACTACACAACATTGTTAAAGGAAATCAAAGAAGACTTAAATAAATGGAAGAATATTCCATGTTCATGGATTGGAAGATGAAACATCATTAAGATGCCTGTTCTACCCAAATTGATTTACAGATTTAACAAAATCCCAATAAAAATTACAACAGAATTTTATACTGAATTGGAAAAATTAATTATGAAATTTATTTGGCAGGGCAAGGAGCCCTGAATAGCCAAAGACATATGGAAAAAGAAAAATGAAATTGGAGGAATCATACTCCCTAACTTTAAAATATACTACAAAGCTACAGTGGTCAAAACTGCATGGTTTTGGCACAAGGATAGACATACTGACCAATGGAACAGAATTTATAGAGTTCTGATATAGATCCTCATATATATAGTTAAATAATATTTACCAAGACCACCAAAGCTCCTCAACTGGGACAGAATGGCCTCTTCAACAAATGGTGCTTAGAAACTGGATATCCATACCCAAGAGAATGAGAGAGGATCACCATCTCTTGCCCTATACAAAAATTAATTCAAGATAGATCAAAGATCTAAATATAAGAGCTAAGACCATATAGCTCCTAGAAGATAATGTAGGAAAGTATCTACAAGTACTTGTAGTAGGAAATGGTTTCATAAACTTTACACCCAAAGCATAAGCCACAGAAGTGAAAATAGATAAATGGGACCTCCTCAAAATTAAAAACTTTTGTGCTTCAAAGGAGTTTTTCAAGAAATGAAAAGACAGCCTACTGAATGGGAGAAAATATTTGTAACCATCTATCTGATAAGGGCCTAATATCCAGCATATATAAAGATATCTTACATCTCGTAAATAAAAAAGACAAACAACCCATTTAAAAAATGAACAAGTGATTTGAATAGACACTTCTCCAAAGAAGAAGTACAAATGGCTAAAAAGCACATGAAAAGATGCTCAACATCACTAGTTATTAGGGAAATGCAAATCAAAATTACTATGAGATATCATCTTATACCCATTAGACTGGCAGCTATTAAAAAAACAGAGGACTAGATGTGTTGGAGGGGTCGTGGAGGAAAGGGAACACTTATCCACAGGTGGTGTGAATGTAGAATGGTGCAGCCCACATTACAAAGTGTGGAGGACACTTTGGTGGTTCCTCAGGAAGCTAGCTATAGAACTGCCATATGATCCAGCAATCCCACTTCTAGGTATATATCCAGAAAAATTGAAAGCAGGGACATGAACAGATCTATGCACACCAATGTTCATCATGACATTATTCACTATTGCCCAAAGTTGGAAACAACCCAAATGTCCACCAACAGATGAATGGATAAGCAAACTGTGGTATACATACAATGGAATATTACTCAGCTGTAAGAAGGAATTCAGTATTAACACACAGGATAACATGGATGAATCTTGAAGACCTTAAGTTGAGTGAAATAAGCCAGGCTCTGGATAAACATTACATGACTTTACTGATATGACTTAAGCAAATTGAGCAGACTCACAGATTTAGAGTCTGGAAGATAGGTTATCAGGAGGCAGAAAGGGAGTAGATGGTGGTGAGCTGATGCCCATATGGGCAAAATCTATGATAAGGTGGAAGGGTGTGGTTGAGCAGTAGATGGGACTGAGAGTGGTACAATGATATGATTGGGTTCAGCAGTGCTGTTCTGTGAGGAGAAGTAGGGTGGGGGGTTGGGTTGGGCTATCCATGGAACTGGGGGGAGGGCTGGAGGAAGCAGCTGGTAAACGCTGGGGATTTGCAGGTCTGTGGTTAAAACTACAATGTTTGGAATGTTCTTTTGAAAAATATGGCAGGAGAGGGTTTCTTGTGTAGGGCATTGGATATGGGGGTATATATGGGATAGAACCCACCTGGGGCATGCTTCTATGGAATATGTAAGTGTCCACCTTGTCATAGTGTGTTATCTCAGTGGGTGGAGACCCACACAATAAACAAGAAAATATTAAACTCCCATCCTGGGGACTCCTGCTATGTTCTCAAATGGGGGTGGGGGAAGAATCTTTTGAGAACATTGGCAGTCCCTAATAAAAGAAAACAGATTAATATGTCAAGCCCTCAATATTATTGCAAGTAACTATGAATCTTATTCTTCAAAATTGAAACTTAATGGTTACCATAGGTTCCAAGGGGAGGGGGAGGGCATCGATGGAACATAGGGCATTTTTAGGGTATTAGAATTATTCTGCATGATCTTTCAATAACAGATACAGGCCACTTAAAATTTCTTCAAAACTGATAAAGTGTACGGTCCAAAATGTAAATCATAATGTAAACCATTGACGATGGCTAGTAGCATTGCTTCAATATTTGTACATCAATTGTAACAAATGTACCATCTGCATGTAAAATGTTATTAATAGGGGAGAGTGGAAAAGGTGGAGGGTGTTATGGGGTATAAGGGAATCCCCTCTATTTTCTATGTGACTTTTCTGTAACCTAAAGCTTCTTTGAATATAAAATGGAAAAAATAAGACACTGGGGGGAATATATGGAAGAAATTGTCATTGTACATACAAAACAACAGATTTTACAGTGATGAAAGACACAATGTCTAAATTTTTTATACTATTTCAATTTAATTTAAAAAAATTATTTGCTAGTTTTATAACTATTGCTATTCATTTTCTTATTAATTTTATTTGGTTATTTTGTTGGCTTCATTCTTGGAGAGGCTTTGTATCACAGAAGAGTCACAAATGTGGCAGGAGAGGATCACTGGTGTGGGGTGTTGGTTATGGGGGGATGTGTGGGGAGGGGTGCACCTGTGGCATGCCTCTAAGGCATTTGAATATGTTTAAGTGTTCAAGGGGTGGTGTCTTGGTGGGTAGAGACCCACACAATAACCAAAAGAATATTGAATTCCCATCCTGGGGAACCATGCTACAGTCTCTAATAGAACAGCATGAATCCCCCGAGTACAAGGGCAATGCCTAATGAAGAAAGACAGACCATTATGCCAGGCCCTTCATATTGATGACTGTACTTCTGAACCTTTCTTGTAAAATTGAAAGAGGCTAGTATTATATTTTGCCTAAGAGTTACCTCTTGAAAGCCTCCTTGTTGCTCAAATGTGGCCTGTCTCTAAGCCAAACTCAGTGTGGGACATGACTCCTGAGGATAAACCTCCCTGGCACTGAGGAATTATTACCAAGCACTGGCTTATGATGCATCTGGAAAAAGACCTTGACCAAAAGGGGGAAATATTAAGTACAAATGAGTTTTTATGGCTAAGAGATTTCAAAGTTAGTTGGGTGTTCATTCCAGAGGTTATGCTTATGTATGTCTCAGCAGGATCTCATTGACTGCCACAGTAAACAGTGCCTAAAACAGTGCAGCTCATGAGGGCAATAGTGACATCTAGACAGTATAATCAGGGCAGACAGGTTCAGGAATTTGGCACCCTGTCAGTGGGCCTTACTTTGGAATTTATGGTCCCCAGTGTAATAGGGTTAGACTCATTAATAACTTCCCTACACAGGGCTCTTCTGCCCCTTTTATTTGAACCTATAATTAGCACTATACTTGTTAAATATATGTCCCAGAGACTTAAATCTTTGGTCTGTTCATGTGCCAGTTGAGCCCTGAATCTCAGCAGAGTTGCAACACCTACTCTCCAGTTCATTGGATTTACCCACAACAACTAACTGGAGATGATGATGGACAAGACCCAATCTAAGGAACATAGAGTTTCTGCATCTGTAAGCAAGATAGTTCCAACCATCTGCCCCATGGGACCTAAATTAGAAACAGAGTGGGCATCACCATTCCCAAATCCTCAAGATTGGGAAATGTATTAGTCAGCCAAAATGGGTGCTGATGCAAAGTACCAGAAATCTGTTGGCTTTTATGAAGGGTATTTATTTGGGAAAAAGCTTACAGTTACAAGGCCCTAAAGAGTCCAACTCAAGGTACCATAAGAGGTACTTCCTCACCCAAAGTCTGCTTCCACATGTTGAAGCAAGATTGCAGGTGATGTCTGTGAGAGTTCAGCATTCCTCTTTCCTCTTAAGGCTCTGTGGGTACAGTTTCTGATCTCAGCTCTAGGCTAGCATAGGGCTTGTCTCTCTTTCTGGTCTCAGCTGCTCTGTTCTCTTCACAAGGTCAGCTGTAAACTATCAGGCAGATGTCCCATCTCTCCTCAGGGCTCTAGCGTCAAAACCAACTTCTCTCCTCTGCCGTGTCTTTTTCTGTGTACCTACTTCTCTGTGATCCTGATTGAGTGTCCATTTATATAGCCCACCAAGAAGGCTGGGACTCAACACTGCACACCCTAATGATGTGGTTGAATCAAAGCCCTAATCTTGATTTAATAAAGTAAAAGTGAAACCTCTGAATTTAATACACTTAAAGGGGTATCATGCCCAGAAGAACAGACCAGTTTACAAACATAATCAATATCTCTTTTTGGAATTCATAAATAATATCAAACTGCCACAAGGAATGAACAATGGACTAAAGTAGACATTATTATTCTATTATAAACTTATTATTCTAGCAATGGAAGAACTTTTATCATTGCTATAAAGGTAGTGGCCACCAGAGTTTCTGAGGGGAGGGAGAGGGAAGATTAGGTGTAATATGGCGGCATTTGGGGGACATTGGAATTGTTCTGCATGACATTGCAATGATGTATACAGGCCATTATATATTTTGTCATAAACCACAAAATGGTGCAGGATAGAGTGTAAACTATAATGTAAACTGTAGTCCATGGTTAGTAGCAGTGCTTCAATATGTGTTCATCAATTGTAACAAATGTACCACACTAATGAAGGATGTTGTTAATGTGGGAAAGTTGGGGGGGGGCATATGGGAATCCCCTATTTTTTAATGTAAATTTTATGTAATCTAAAGCTTCTTTTAAAAAAAAAAATTTGAAAAGAACAGGAGGAAAACAAACAAACAAAAAACCCCCAAACAACCAAACAAAAAAGGGGTAGGAAAATTTTATGGTACTCTTGTTGGATCCTCCCTGCCCCCTAACCTACATAGCCTGGACAAGCCCTTGTTGACAGAGGGGCACCAGGTTCCAGTGATGGAGAAAGTAGTGTAACCATTGTGCACATACTAGGGTACATGCATGTCTGTGGCAATTGTCTGGAGGAAGCTTGAATGACCAACAGACACTCATTGCAGGCTCACCATCCCAAAACGTGCCCTGCACAAGAGGCAGTTCACAGAGTTATGCAACAGAACACTGTTAGCCAAGAGTCAAACCACTTGCCTGGGGCAAAGGATTGCAGTCTAAATGGACATACAGTGTATTTCCAAGGACCTCAAGGAAACATATTTTGTGTGGAAAGTAGACATGGATCTACTTGGATCCATGTAAGTGGGCAATTTCTAGAGAAATGCAAGCAAGCCCAGGAAAAACCATGTGCACAGAAAAGACAGGGGGTGATCCTCTGCATTAGATTTCGGCTGTTCTTTAAATTATTTGATATATCAGCTAAACTTTGATGAAGAACACCTATATTCTAGAATCTAACACTATGGGTTTGCTTATTGTAATTATATATATAATATGGATCATATAATATTTAACCTTTTGTATCTTGCTTGTTTCATTCAGCATGATGCCTTCGAGGTTCATCCATGTTGTCTCATATATCAGGATTTCCTTCCTATTTATGGCTGAATACTATTCCATTGTGTGAATATACCACATAGTGTGTATCCATTCATCAGTTGATGGACACTTGTGTTGCTTCCATCTTTTGGCAATTGTGAATAATGCCACTAAGAACATCGGTGTGCAAGTATCTGCTCAAGTTCCCGCTTTCAATTCTTTGGGGTGTATGCGTAGTAGAAGGATTGCCACATCATATGGTAATTCTATTGCTAGCTTTCTGAAGAACTGCCAAACTGTCCTCCACAGTGCCTGCACCATTTTACATTCCCATCAGCAATGAAGGGAAGCCTATTTCTCCTATCCTCTCCAATACTTGTAATTTTATCTTTTTTTTTTTTTTT